>BDSI01000259.1:0-63118 GCA_003117195.1 Eudorina sp. 2006-703-Eu-15
GGAATCCGTGGAGGCATGCGCGGAGGACTATGAAGCTTTGCAGCAACGACGTTCGCTTTTGGACAGCATGGCTAGTCAGGTTGGGGAGAACCTAACCAAAGCCAAAGTACAGCAGCAACGAGACTACGCTAAACGGCAGGGAATTCCTATGCCGCCAACCGCTGAGAACAAGAAGACCGACTTACAGGCTGCTACTCCGCAGACCCCAATCGGCCGTGCTACGGGTATGGATGTTTTACCGTCACCACTGCCGGCAGCTGAACCCCAAAGCAAGGACATCACTACAGCAGACACTTCCGACGCGCTTGCGCACCTACCGGATCTGACAGAAAACGCCACAGTGTACCGATGGACCCGGCGCTCCCACAAGCTTGGCGCTGACAGGGAGGGGCCATTTTTCTTCAAATACTGGAACGCCACCGGCAGTCTGGCGTTGGTGGAGACCGCCGACGGACAGCCTTTTACGGTTCCTGTGCGGCAGCTTTTTGTTTCCCCTGAGGCTCACGGCACCAAAGGCGACGAATAGTGCGTGAGAGCAGTTAATGAGTAGGACCGGCACTCGAACGCAGTACGACGATGGCGAATCGAGAGGCGAACACAGTCGGCGAGGAGTCTGATATACGAATCGTAGCCCACGCACAGCTCTCACCGTGTCGGATCGTCATGTACGAAACGGCCTTATAACGCAGGCCTGACGGCTGCGGGTGGAGTCAGATCAGTGACCTACTACGTTACGGTACATCCGCTGTCGTGAGAGGCTGGACAACCCACGCACTGTGTAGCCGTTTGGCACGTCAGCAGACCCCCTGTTACAGTGCGGTTGTCAAGTCGGCTGTGTAGTGGTATAAAAATACGTGGCGATGTAACCAGAGCCCACATCTACCACATCACATCAAGTTCTACAGTCCATCCCGTTACTTTACCTTTCCTTATCGCTTTAAGCAGCAGCTCATCGTCGTCATGGCCACTCTCGGCGTTCGGCGCGGATCTTCAACCTGGCCCAGGTCGATTACAGCGGTATGGGGAATGGGTCGCCTCAGTTCCGTAAGCGGCGCGTGCGCGTCCAGCCGGCCTCGGTCCTTCCGCCGTTTAAGCGCCGCGAGCGTGTCCTTGTTCGTGAGGACAACGCGGAGCAGGAGGCAGGGTCCCTGGGCTGCGCCCCGGTTTCTTGCCGGGCCTGGACTCAGCCGGTTTTACCTGATGGTGGACAACCACGCGACCATGGTCAGCTGGCTCCTCCAACTGGCTCGAGCGACGCTTGTCGTCGGCGACGGCGTCCAGCCCTCGGTCAGACGGTCTTCAACATTCTGGTAAACCAGCTCAGCGCTAAGGTCGAGACCTCCTAAATAGTGGCCAGACCCACCGGGCAGAGCAGCGCGTGCGCGCGCGGAGAGCATGTGAACCCGCGTTTGCCCAGTCCGAAGAAAGGCGAGGGTCAGGCTAGCGAATAAGCTTGGTAGTGTTAAGTGTGTGGATGAATGGAAGTGTTGGTCGTTGCTGCTGAAAAATGGACGTGTTTAGTGGTAAGAGCGGATACTGCGAAGGGAGGATATGGTTGCGTCACTGCTCTCTACGTACAGATACATTATGATGCTGCCATTCACTGCGCAAGGATTATAGCATACGTCAAACAAACAAATACATACCAAAATGATGAGTGGCATGTATCGACAATGCGGTCGCGTTTATACTTGACGAAGTCCGATGTACTGCTTCGTACCAGCCTCGGCTGTCCGATGTGTTCGAAGGTTCGACTTTGCTATACAGTCGAGTGTTGGTAATGCGAGAACCGAGGGCAGTCCCCGATTTCCGAGCCACCTGACCAGGGGGCCAGGTTTTCGAAAGGGGGGACCGCTACAGCTGTAGCGAACTTTCCTGAGTTCCGTTGCGATTGGGCGGACAGTTTTCGTCGCGTAGGTTATAATTGTTGTCCGGACACACGACGATGAGCACGGTCAAGCAAAATAACATACAGTTCGTGTGAGTTGAACTCAAGACATCTGCCGTGTACGTTGCAAAGAGGCGCAACCGATGCGCGGATGCGACATCCGAGGTTCGAACCCGCGACGTTTGACTGCGAAATGCGCTGTCCTAACGACTGGTGCAAAACGGTCGATGTCGAGTGGCGTTTGATAAATAGCAACTTTATCCACTGTTGTGACAACGTAATTCACTTGGCCTCGTGGCCTGCGTCGACGTCATCCTGGCCTGCATTACGTTGCACCCAGTATGCATTACGTTGCACACTGGCCTGTATTACGTTGTCAGTACTGCAGTTGTACGAATGGCGGGCGCACGATTGATATAAAAGGCGCCGCCGGACCGTTGTTTTTGAGTCGTGGCGAAGCGGTCGTAAATCGTTACCATACCTAAAAGGTCACTGGGACGTAACCCTCACGCTCCTTGAGGACGATTAATTCCCTCAAGTATTTCTGGAGTGTTTCGGTACTTGTAAGCAAACGGCTTGAACTTTGTTTCCCACATCTGTCCCACAACACGGGCACAGACAGCTTTCCCCAGCTATCCTTCTTCCTCCTTCACCTTCAATCTGCGCTAGACTACGCTACAGTATGTCTACGTCGCGACGTCTCCTTTCCCCGTCTGCGTTCTCCCAGTAAACAAACAGGCACCAAACGTTTCCTGGGCCTGACGGCCTCGCAGCGAAACTCTGCCTAATTTCCGGCTCGGAAAATACACCAGGGCCAGTGGCCGTAGGTCAAACCTTTACTTCCGCCAACTTCCGCTTACCGCTCGCGCATCCGCAAATCTCGATAAACATCTCGATCGCTTCCGCAGCTGGTATCGATTCCTAACACAAACGATCCTGGGCGCCCGGGCGTGTCCTCCCACGGGTTGTCCCATACGCGAAAAATTTTGGGCGCCCACGGGGCGTGGCCCGCCCCGGTGCGGGTGGTATCGAGACCAGGTTCATAGCCCGGTCTCTAGCTATCTTCTGAACAGTCTATCTGTTAGGCAGCCTACCTGGTCGTGCAGCCATGGACGGTCAACAACAACAGCATTTCGCCTCTCGCCCTCACCCCTCTAGCGTCTCATCTGTGCCCATCTTCCGGCTAGGAGACAGCGCACGGCAATGGGTAGCTAGGGTTGAGCGATGTGGGCGCATGTACGGCTGGAGCGAAGACGCTCAGCTGGACGTCGCCATTTGTCGTTTAGGAGATGAAGCCATCTGCTGGCAGGCCGGCGTTGAAGCGTCTCTCCCCGACTGGCCTAGTTTCAAGACCGCGTTCCTAGAGCGGTTCGATCCTACTCAAGAAGAGTTGTTCAGCCGGCTAGCTCACTGTCGACAAGAGCGGGCGAGGCTGTACGGACGTACGCCGATCGCTACCGCGACCTAGCTGCTCAACTGGGAGTGGATACGCAACACGACCCCATCCACATGCATAACTTCTTGCAAGGGCTACAGGCCAAGATCTACAGCAAGGTTTTTATTATGCGGCCATCCAGCTTCGAGGATGCCGTACGTTGCGCCATCTACGTCAATGAAGGCCTGGACCGTCAGGATACGGCCGGCTCCTTTGATTCGTTTCCCCCGCCACGAGCTCGCGAGATAGACGCTCGCAGCCATCCTGTTCGGACGTCCCCACGTTGGGAAGACCGTCGCGGTCGTCCCCATGGCAACGTGCCTGATTCCCAGATCCCTAACGGTTCTCGTCCAGACAGACCTCGCACCCCTTCAGCTGCGCAACGTCCCATGGAGCCACGACGGCCAGAGCAGAAGCCCGCCGGAAATGGTCCCTGGCAGAGTCGTCCGCGCCCTGATGATACTACGCCACCAGGCAGTGAACCGCTTGAATCCCGAGTCGACGACATCGCTCGTCAGTTGTCGCGCTTAACATTGTTGCTGGAACGCAACTCGAATGTGCAGTTGTGGGAGAAGGTCGACACCCACTACGAAGGCCCACACCTCTCACAGATGGAACATCCGGGCATCTGTGCTCGCTTCCAACCAGCTACCCGCCCGCCGCCTACATCAAGCGTGTGGCCGACTTCGAGCCCATGCCGCTTCCCCGCAAGCGTCCGACCGCCGCTCCTGGCCAGGATGCGCCCCATCCCACTACGGCAGGCCGTACCAACGTTGTACGTCCCGTCGTGCCCCCGGCAGTTTCCCCCAGTACTCCAGCCACGACTTCGCCTGGACCTCAGGCGCATCAGCACCCAGTCCCAGCCGCCGCAGACACGCCGATGTCAGAGCGTGCTGCAGCAGCTGAAGGTGCCGCTCCAGCCCGGCGTGGCGTCGCCAGCGCTGAACCTCGTCCGCGGCGACGCACAGCAGAGCCTAGCAGTCGCACCGATCCTATCCCTGCGGACCCACAAGAAGAAGAACGGCGTATCGCCGAGGACATCGTTCATAAGGTTAACAAGTATGCGCTACCATTGAGTACATCTCTTCGGTGCAACCCCATCAGCATCTACACGAAGGTTGGCAGTCGAGTCCTTGGGTTGGCCCGACAGCATGCTAGCCCCGGCAACCCCCAACCTGGACCTACGTTTGGACCCGCGCGGCCTACAGTAGGCGCTATGCAAGCTTCTCTTTCGGAGCGTCCGTCTCCGGCAGTCCCTGCTTGGCAGACCGACCCTGTCGCACCGCCTTGGCAAGTTTGTAAGGCTACCGTACTGTTAGCGGATGGGCGAGGCGATCTAGTCCCTGTCCCGCGGTCATCGATTCTGGCGCTTCTCATAGTGTCATCACGCGTGACACGCTACGACGTCTAGACCTGCTACACATGGTAGAGGATTCGGAGGTGACCTTTCTGAATGCGGACGGCAATCGCGGTCGCGCAGCTGGGCGTGTTACTGAGCTACAAGTGTCTACTGGCGATCTTACGATACTACTGTGTCCGTTCGTCAGCACCGCCCTCAACTATCAGCTTCTCCTGGGCACTGATTTTCTCTACCCGATTCGGGCAAGCATCTCGTACGACAGTAGTCGTCTTGAGTATACCAACGACCGAGATCAGCGGTCCAACATTGCTATCCATTTTCTTCGGAGCCCTGGCCCCGGTGTTCCCCCGTCTGCCCGGCTCTGGGATGACTCACCTGAGAATGACGGTCATCAACCAGCTTTCATGTTGGAGGCCGAAACCCCGGTACAGCCGCCTGAGACGCCCACGCCCCGAGAGGAGGCGTCACCATCGGTTGTCAGCGAAGACTCCGCACCTGAGATTGTCGATTTACCTGCGGGAAGCAGCGAAGTGCCCAGCGATATTGATTCGGAACTTGGAGGAGACACAGACATGCAACACATCGTTGACATGCTTGTACGACAGATGCTTAGGTCAGACAAGGCCTTGTCAGTAAGCACCTCCAGTGGTGAATGGGCCGCGGATGCGTGGAGCACCGACAGCGTCGTTAGCTCCGGCAGTGAAGCAGCCAGGGCAGATGTTTGGCTTGGAGACGGTGTTGAGTGCAACGATGACTCGTACTTGATTCCTGAGGCGTCTACTTCGACTGCCGCCGATCCGCCCTGTTCGACCCCTCTACCCATACCAGTTTTGAGTCCCCGGGAGCTGTTAATCCCACGTTTGCTGACCGAGGAGCGTTCCTCCGCCACTTTCGGCCCTACCACGGCGACACAGTTTGATGCGTCCGTGCCGGCTGCTATCGCTCCGGACGGTTTAGATCACGACGGTCACTTGGAGGAGGCCCATTTCCGCGGACTAGTGGCTCGTGCGATCCGGCCCATCAAGACTCCTACCACCGAGCTACGCGTCTTGCTAAGTAGCAAGGTGAATACCGATCTCCCATACCCCGACCGCCAATTGCTGGACACGTGTCTGGCCGACAACTTCGACATGTTCGCCCTCACCAACCGAGAGCTTGGATTCACAACATGGGTGTCCATGAGAGTGGACATAGGGGAGCATCCTCCCATCGCCCAAAACATTTACCGTTTATCACGCACCGAGAAGGCTGCCGTTGACGCTGAGATGCGGCAGATGCTTCAGGACGGGATCATCGAGCTGTCCAACAGCCCTTGGGTGTCGCCGGTGGTAGTCGTCCCCAAGAAGAACGGAGAGCTTCGGCCCTGCGTCGACATGCGCAAGGTCAACGACGTTACTAAGGACATTCGATTTCCGATAGGTCACATCCAGGATATTTTGGATACTGCTGCACCTCCGGGTGGTGAAACACGATACTACTCGAGTCTGGATTTGAAGTCTGGCTACTGGCAAGTCCCCATGGCCGACGAGGCTTCCAAGGAGCGTACGGCATTTGCTACGCCGACGGCCCAGTATCAGTATGTACGGATGCCCATGGGTCTCAAGGGGTCAGCCGCCGTGTTCGCTACCCTGATGCACAAGGTGCTAGGCCCGCTGTTAGAGGATTCGCCTCCGCACCCGGCATCGACTGATGGTCCGCTACGGGAGCGCTGTGTGGTGGTCTACTTGGATGACATTCTGATTTTCAGCCCCACACTACAAGATCATGTACGACATCTTCAGCAGGTGTTCGATCTGCTACGGATGGCTGGTCTCAAGATCGCAGCTAAGAAATGCACGTTTGGGCAACGTGTGATTTTCCTTGGTCACCTACTCGATGGGGTACGCGGTACCGTGGGACCCAACCCTGCTAACGTCATGAAGATTGCAGAGATTCCTTCTCCGACCAACGTTCGCGAAGTACGAGCTTGGTTGGGAGCTGTTGGTTACTACCGGGAGCTTATCCCTGGTTTTGGCCTGATCGCTCGGCCACTATATGCGCTACTCAAGCAAGGAGCTCCCTGGTCTTGGGGCCCGCGCGAACAAGATGCTTTTCAAGAGCTTCGGAACGCCCTGTTGCGGGAGCCTGTACTCCGCGCACCTGATTTTCAGCGCCCGTTTATGGTCCAAGTTGACTGGTGCCGTACCGCCGTTGCCGCGTGCCTAGCCCAGCGGGACGACGAAGGATTTGAGTACGCTGTGCAATTCGCCAGCAAGGCTATGACAGGAGCTCAACTCAACTACAGCGCGGCGGATGGAGAGGCCTACGCTGCTCTATGGGCTATCAAGCACTTCCACCCCTATTTGTACGGCACGCACTTTGTGCTCATTACGGATTCCATGGCAGTTCGGTCTTTGAGGACTGTACGCGCACGGGACCTTCTCGGCAAGTTGGCCCGTTACGCACTCAAGCTTCAGGCGTACGACTTTGAAGTAATGCACAAGGCTGGGCGCAAGAATTCTAATGTGGATGGTCTGAGTCGCTTGGGACACTTGATGGACCGTGACATGGCTACCGAAACCGATCATGTTCAGGACCCCTTTGAGGATGCCGCCATCTTGGCATGCTCAATTGCGGCTGTCGCTTCCGAGGTTCAGATTCTGATCGCCGAACAAGAGGAGGAGCGTCATCAGGACAACCCACCTGTTGGAATGGCTACGGTGGCACCTCACCCGCCGCCTCGTCTCTCTTCGCCTTCCCCAGAGCGCGACCCCTTGCGCGAAGCAGCCAGCTCCCTGGTCTCGCTCGGCAAGCGGCGCTTGGATAAGACAACTCATCCGACGACTGACGCGCCTGATGTTACACCTACAACGGAACGCGCACGGAAACGCCGTCGCCGGCCTGCTCTCAATCAACGTCTGGCGGATTACGCAGAGCCGCCTGGTTCAGAAAGCACTGATAAGGATGATGACCCTGGAATCATTTGCGCGGTCTGCCTACGTGGACGACCGATGTCTATCCTACTGCTTTGCGATGAGCCTTCCTGTTGCCTGGGTTGGCACACTACATGTCTGGACCCGCCTTTGGCTGCAGTCCCGGCCGGACCATGGTTCTGCCCACTTCATAAGGATAACCCGACTACACCTTCGACAAAATCTGTCCGCCCGACGAAGCGTCGCCTTACTACCGCTTCTGGTGATGCGCCAGTCAAGCGTGTTCGATTCTCCCCGCCCGTGCCCGCCCTGGACACGCCGGCTCCATCTCTTCCCGCCGATCGTCAATTGGCTGGAGGACCAGCCATTATTCGCCCCCGGGGCCCCCCAGGTCGTCCTGTGGCCGACCGTACTGCTACTCAGGGATTGATCCCGTCACTTTCTTCTCCCTCATCTTACTCTAACAAGGAGAGCGACTCAACTTCAAGCGTTCTTACCTCGGGCAGTGATAACAGCTCGAGTGAAGCACCGAAACCCGGACCTTCAACCGTCACGGACATCTGGCAGGACAGTGCGTTGATTCGGTACGTTGAGACCGGCAAGCTGCCCGTCGATGCTTCGGCATCCGGAGAAGATAACCTGCGGGAGATGACAAGGTTGCGCAAGAAGGCCGCGCGGTATGAATTTTCAGATGGTCAACTATGGAAGAAGAGCACAGATAAGCAATCACGTGTGCGTGTGTTGAAACCTGAGGAACGCGCAGCGGCCCTACAGGAGGCTCACGATATGGCTCATTGGGGAGTCAGCAAGACGTACGACTTCCTGCGGAAACGTTTCTTTTGGGAAAATATGCAACATGATGTACGGACGCACGTCGCCAAGTGCCCAAAGTGCGCTCCTGATAAACTAAAGCTGGTGCGTCAGCCACAGCTGCGCCCTCTCCCAGTGGTTCCATTGTGGGGACGTGTACATATCGACTTGATGGGCCCCTACAAGACAACGCCCCGTGGAAACAGCTACCTGATTGAATGAATGAATGTTACAGCGGACCCCAACGGGATCATCGGTGTATACCAGAGCAAGCCCCAGTAGGCCCCACCGCCAAGGCGGCAGGTCACCTCCACACCACAACGCCGCACCCAAAGAAAACACACCGGGCCATAACCCCAACCAGTCAGACACCGAAGCAAGCAGAGGCGCGCAGCGGGGCAACACTACCAAAGGGATAGGCACAGCAGCGGGCATAATCCCCAGAAGTGGATAAAGCCAAGCACAGGGGAGGTCGCCCACACAGGCACCCCATTACCCAGCTACCACCACCTCTGATGAGGCACCCAACGCAGCACCCTCTCGAGGTCTTGGAAGGCCCACGCCTGGCTCGTGACACTGCCCAGCGACCGCTAGTGGGGTAACCCGCATCATAAGAAATAACTTGGCCAAAACACCAAAATGCCAACGGGAGCCCAACCTCCACCCCAATCTGAGGGTAGGCCCGGTCCCCAACTTGAACCCCGGTACGGAGAGCCCGACGATAAACAGACAGAGGGCGGGGAACCCGCGCCTCATCCTTCTTCAGGAGCAGGTCCCGCACATCGCAGGACTCCCCCCGCCACTTTCAAGAAAGGGTGGAAAGGGCCCACTGAGCTCCAACCCCGTCTCGGGAGCCCCAACTGGGCGAACCCGTGAAGGCGCCCCCAAAAGTCAGCGATTGCGCGCCGCTCCCCTTGTTCTGCCAATATCGGTCCCGGCCGGATCGTCTGACCCTGACCAGGTGATTGTGGCTGTCGACTCATGGTCCAAATGGCCTGAGGCCGGCCCCCTACCTGATAAGAAGGCCATTACTACGGCATCTTGGCTTTGGCAACAGTGGATCACCCGATATGGTTCCCCAGAAATCATTATGACTGACCAAGGCCGCGAATGGGACGGCGAATTCGCTCGCCTACTTCAAGATCAGAAAATTACACATCGTCATACTGCTGCGTACTCACCGCAGAGCAATGGGCAGGCAGAGCGTCTCGTCCGAGTGCTGTTGACGGCACTGCGGAAGTGCATTAACGACAAAGAGGATAATTGGGACGTTGAAGTATACCGTATCCTTTATGGTTATCGCGCTACACGACAAGATAGCACACGCCTGAGCCCCGCGCTGGAACTCACCACGGCAGCTGAACGCAGCGCCATTCAGATTACGATGCCAGCAACGGAGGAATCCGTGGAGGCATGCGCGGAGGACTATGAAGCTTTGCAGCAACGACGTTCGCTTTTGGACAGCATGGCTAGTCAGGTTGGGGAGAACCTAACCAAAGCCAAAGTACAGCAGCAACGAGACTACGCTAAACGGCAGGGAATTCCTATGCCGCCAACCGCTGAGAACAAGAAGACCGACTTACAGGCTGCTACTCCGCAGACCCCAATCGGCCGTGCTACGGGTATGGATGTTTTACCGTCACCACTGCCGGCAGCTGAACCCCAAAGCAAGGACATCACTACAGCAGACACTTCCGACGCGCTTGCGCACCTACCGGATCTGACAGAAAACGCCACAGTGTACCGATGGACCCGGCGCTCCCACAAGCTTGGCGCTGACAGGGAGGGGCCATTTTTCTTCAAATACTGGAACGCCACCGGCAGTCTGGCGTTGGTGGAGACCGCCGACGGACAGCCTTTTACGGTTCCTGTGCGGCAGCTTTTTGTTTCCCCTGAGGCTCACGGCACCAAAGGCGACGAATAGTGCGTGAGAGCAGTTAATGAGTAGGACCGGCACTCGAACGCAGTACGACGATGGCGAATCGAGAGGCGAACACAGTCGGCGAGGAGTCTGATATACGAATCGTAGCCCACGCACAGCTCTCACCGTGTCGGATCGTCATGTACGAAACAGCCTTATAACGCAGGCCTGACGGCTGCGGGTGGAGTCAGATCAGTGACCTACTACGTTACGGTACATCCGCTGTCGTGAGAGGCTGGACAACCCACGCACTGTGTAGCCGTTTGGCACGTCAGCAGACCCCCTGTTACAGTGCGGTTGTCAAGTCGGCTGTGTAGTGGTATAAAAATACGTGGCGGTGTAACCAGAGCCCACATCTACCACATCACATCAAGTTCTACAGTCCATCCCGTTACTTTACCTTTCCTTATCGCTTTAAGCAGCAGCTCATCGTCGTCATGGCCACTCTTCGGCGTTCGGCGCGGATCTTCAACCTGGCCCAGGTCGATTACAGCGGTATGGGGAATGGGTCGCCTCAGTTCCGTAAGCGGCGCGTGCGCGTCCAGCCGGCCTCGGTCCTTCCGCCGTTTAAGCGCCGCGAGGTGTCCTTGGTTCGTGAGGACAACGCGGAGCAGGAGGCAGGGTCCCTGGGCTGCGCCCCGGTTCTTGCCGGGCCTGGACTCAGCCGGTTTTTACCTGATGGTGGACAACCACACGACCATGGTCAGCTGGCTCCTCCAACTGGCTCGAGCGACGCTTGTCGTCGGCGACGGCGTCCAGCCCCTCGGTCAGACGGTCTTCAACATTCTGGTAAACCAGCTCAGCGCTAAGGTCGAGACCTCCTAAATAGTGGCCAGACCCACCGGGCAGAGCAGCGCGTGCGTGCGGCGGAGAGCGTGTGAACCCGCGTTTGCCCAGTCCGAAGAAAGGCGAGGGTCAGGCTAGCGAATAAGCTTGGTAGTGTTAAGTGTGTGGATGAATGGAAGTGTTGGTCGTTGCTGCTGAAAAATGGACGTGTTTAGTGGTAAGAGCGGATACTGCGAAGGGAGGATATGGTTGCGTCACTGCTCTCTACGTACAGATACATTATGATGCTGCCATTCACTGCGCAAGGATTATAGCATACGTCAAACAAACAAATACATACCAAAATGATGAGTGGCATGTATCGACAATGCGGTCGCGTTTATACTTGACGAAGTCCGATGTACTGCTTCGTACCAGCCTCGGCTGTCCGATGTGTTCGAAGGGTTCGACTTTGCTATACAGTCGAGTGTTGGTAATGCGAGAACCGAGGGCAGTCCCCGATTTCCGAGCCACCTGACCAGGGGGCCAGGTTTTCGAAAGGGGGGGACCGCTACAGCTGTAGCGAACTTTCCTGAGTTCCGTTGCGATTGGGCGGACAGTTTTCGTCGCGTAGGTTATAATTGTTGTCCGGACACACGACGATGAGCACGGTCAAGCAAAATAACATACAGTTCGTGTGAGTTGAACTCAAGACATCTGCCGTGTACGTTGCAAAGAGGCGCAACCGATGCGCGGATGCGACATCCGAGGTTCGAACCCGCGACGTTTGACTGCGAAATGCGCTGTCCTAACGACTGGTGCAAAACGGTCGATGTCGAGTGGCGTTTGATAAATAGCAACTTTATCCACTGTTGTGACAACGTAATTCACTTGGCCTCGTGGCCTGCGTCGACGTCATCCTGGCCTGCATTACGTTGCACCCAGTATGCATTACGTTGCACACTGGCCTGTATTACGTTGTCAGTACTGCAGTTGTACGAATGGCGGGCGCACGATTGATATAAAAGGCGCCGCCGGACCGTTGTTTTTGAGTCGTGGCGAAGCGGTCGTAAATCGTTACCATACCTAAAAGGTCACTGGGACGTAACCCTCACGCTCCTTGAGGACGATTAATTCCCTCAAGTATTTCTGGAGTGTTTCGGTACTTGTAAGCAAACGGCTTGAACTTTGTTTCCCACATCTGTACCACAACACGGGCACAGACAGCTTTCCCCAGCTATCCTTCTTCCTCCTTCACCTTCAATCTGCGCTAGACTACGCTACAGTACGTCTACGTCGCGACGTCTCCTTTCCCCGTCTGCGTTCTCCCAGTAAACAAACAGGCACCAAACGTTTCCTGGGCCTGACGGCCTCACAGCGAAACTCTGCCTAATTTCCGGCTCGGAAAATACACCAGGGCCAGTGGCCGTAGGTCAAACCTTTACTTCCGCCAACTTCCGCTTACCGCTCGCGCATCCGCAAATGTCGATAAACATCTCGATCGCTTCCGCAGCTGGTATCGATTCCTAACACAAACGATCCTGGGCGCCCGGGCGTGTCCTCCCACGGGTTGTCCCATACGCGAAAAATTTTGGGCGCCCACGGGGCGTGGCCCGCCCCGGTGCGGGCGCTACAAAGTTAAAAGTCGGTAAGCAAAGCCAAGATATAACAAAGGCTAGATTGTGTCTGACTTAGACCTTATGTAACACTGGAGCTTAATACTTGGACGACAAGTGATAGTCCAAGCCAGTGGTGGTGTTGATAAATACTGGGGCTCTGCCCCTGAGGCTTTATACTCGCTTGCAGTCCGTCAGGCGTTCGTAGATGCGTTCTAGATTCCCCACAGAGGCTCCAACATGGTCCTGCATTGTAGTGCAGTGGCCTGTGGTAGGTTCCTCGTAGGGGGCGACTTACCATGTACGGGCAGTAAACGGGCGGGCCCAAAAACCGGCAAAGGGCATGCTCACTAATTACCGGCCAACGAGGTACCGAGCATTGTATACTATTTCTCGCTGCTCGGCTTGTATTATATTGTATTAGATTATTACCTTTTAATGTGTCATGCGAGCATCGCGAGTTTCCCACGAATGACCATTATCCATTACGCTGGGTCAGCGTGTCCCGCACCATGAACTCCGCCGAAGCACCGCGCGCTTACTCACTGTCCATGTGCAGCCCTCACAACCTACCGCTTGCACAGAAGCACATCACTCGGGGAACAGCGACCTCTTTAGAAATCTCTTAGCCACTTGTCGGGAGGTGCGCTGTAATCAGGCCCTCACAGCTTCTTTCGAGGGTCGGTAGCACAGTGTTCCGCAGTAGTTGTAGTCCGGTCCGGTTGCCAACTGCCAATATGTCAAGTCCGGCTTTGCTTGGTGTGGCTTCTGTACTGTCACCTCGCCCTAGCGTCATTTTACCGAGCGGCTGCATTCCAGAGATGCGTCCGATTCGTTGGACCGTCTGGTCCCCGGTGTGTTTGCTGTATGGCCCAATGTAGTTGAACTTCATGGTTAGGGTAGGCTGCGGGTTTTCCCATTTTTCCTGTGCTAAGACAACTGCCCATGCAAGAGCGTGATTGAGCGCCTCGGGTGTTGATTGGGTCAGGATTTGCGATCGAGGTGCACGTAAACACATATGAGTAGGCATTTATGTTTGCCCCAAAGAGTTGGTCTTCTTCAAATACGCTGCAGAATACCGTGGTGGAGTTGTGGACATTCAGCGGGGATGCAAATCGCTCACACGTAGTACCAGTCGCTTGTAGGAGGTTTGCCATAAGGTCTGTGTTGAGTGTAACCTGGTGTGCGGGGCAGGTGTGGATGCTGGCGTTCCTATGTGCCGTGTTGGCTGTGGTTTTTGGTTTCCGTTGCCTGCTGTATCGTAAAAGCAGCTTAGCCACTTCTTCTTCGAAGCCTCATTGGGCCCCTAGTTTCCGGTGCAGGTCTGGTCTGTGTTGCATTAAGAACTGGTAACGTGCGTACAGTGATTGGAGACGTTGCGTTTGTAGGCAGCCTATCCATGTACCAGTGGGGTCATAGACGTGCGCTCTGTAGCTGGTCTGTTGCTCGGGGATGATACTGTAGCGGCCTGGTGGTTTGATATCCCGGTCGGGATTGCAGGGGACTGTATTAATAGTGACATGTTGAAGTGTGCGTCGGATTCGTATCGTTTCAACAGTAGTAGGTAGTTCTCACCTGCCTTAGCCGCTGTGCGTTGATGAGGTGGCTGTCATAAGGGGTTCGGTGCCTGTGTGTGTCCCGCCGCATGGGCGGTTTTCAATTTATGTGCGGCCACCATCTCCGACCAGTTATCCTGCTGTTCGATGTCGCGAGTGGGCATGTCCGAATCTGCCCAAGTGATCTCTCGAAGGCATTTGCCCACACCTTGGCCGTACCTAACGTAAGGAAAGGGCTGTTTATACCTATGAAAGGAGCTCAGAAATTGGCTTTATGAAAGTCTTGTTGTACCTCACTTTTGCGGTTCGTTTCCGTATTATTGCTGATAAGCAGGCCGCGGACAGGGCCGGTTTAGGTCGGTTAGGTCGGTCTGCCCGCGGGCAAGTCGGTCTGCCCGCGGGCGAGACGATTTCCCCGCGGGCAAGTCGATCTGCCCGCGGGCAAATCGGTCTGCCCGCAGGCGAATACTGCCCATGTCCCATTCTACAGTCCTGCCAGGACTATACTTGGCACATGCATGAAGCGCATTATTCCTGCGTACACATCAGAGTCATGCAAGCCTAAGTTGCTGCTGCATGCTGCAGGGAGCGACAATCATTGCAGGAAAGCTGTAATATTATCATGCACGGTTGCATACTACAGTTCTTACAGTTCTTACAGTTCTTACAGCTTCAGTTGAGCCCAAGAACGTTCCTTTTCCCGTGGGTCAAGAAATCTGGGTGCAATACTACATAGTATGAATGGTCATCACAGCATAAGAAGATTGACGTTGGATGCATAATTATGAGATAATACTGTTTACTCAGCCGTGGACCGTCGGTCTTCCGTCCACCCGCCGTACCGCAGAGGCGCTTTCGGCATTGTCGCATGCAAACCTGTCGCTCGCCGGTTGCGCATTCCGCGTGTTTGTGTCATTCTGTATCACATGTGCATATTTCTAGGCGCATGCCGCCTTATATACGCCTTGTATACAAACTGTAAGTGCCTGTTTATTTGTCTCGTCACAATTTCAACGCGATAGCATCTGGGAGGTGTATGTCTCCGGGCTGTCGTTATGCGAAACATGTTGAACGACGGCGGGCGGCGCTGCCGTCGCAACGAAAAACGCGTCTTCGGAGCTAATTGAGCTGGTTTCGGTGAATACTGTTGAACGCCGCTGCAGGTGTAGTATTGGGTGGCATTCTATACAAGACGACCCAGAAACCGGCGCATCAGTAAATGACTAGGATAGTATGCAGCTATTTGGGTAATGGCCAGATAGAGGCAGTCGACAATATGAGCTTCCATGGCTGTCAGTCTTCCGTCGTACCGTGGAGACTACCTTGGCAATGCACGCGTGCAAATACGTCGCTGGCCACGCATGTCCGCTGGGCTGATTCCGGTTTACCAATTGCGCGGGTTTCCAGGCCCGTGCGTGCTGCGGCCGTGCTGCTGCAGGCAGCAGCCTGCTTATCTGCCTCGCCACCATTTCACACGCGAGAAAAATCAGGTGGTGTCTCCGGGCTGTCGCTATGCAATGCACGTCTTGCTGCGACCAGCGGCACTGCGGTCGCTGCAAAACTCGCGTCTTCGGAGCTAATTGAGCTGGTTTCGGTGAATACAGTATTACTGTGGTCAGCATGATAACCTAAGTGTATGTAGCAGAGATGGTGTTCATGGACTTAGGCGTTTGGTTAGTTGTCAGAATGATGTACCTGAAAGAAGAAAACATTTGTTGGTTTTATTGGCCTTATTGAAAAATCCAGGAACAAAACGTGTACAACTTGCGTGATTCGCTCGGGGTCTTAGGGGTCTAAGGAATTTAAGTTTATAGTGGCATGTTTGTAACCATCCTACGTACCATTACAGTATAACAGGCGATGATAGAGTAATGTCTTGCCCGCGGGAAGGGCTGGTTTGCCCTCGGGCAAGTCGGTTTGCCCGCGGGCAAAGCGTTCTGCCCGCGGGCAGACCGACTTGCCCGAGGGCAAGTCGGCTTTGCCCGCGGGCAACCCGTCACCTGGCTGCCACGAAACGCGTTGCCCCTCATGCATGAATTGTACTTCCAGCCTGCAGTACTGGCAGTCCAGCCTGCAGGACCGGATTTGGTTCTTTAAAGTACCGTATATGCGCAGCACGTAGTTCTTGCTATGCCGCTTTGTCTACTTTGTCTGAGCTGTTGGCTACTGGTCCAGAGTGCCTGCGTGCTTTTGAACGAAGCTTTTCATTCAAGCCAGCGTACAGCTAGCAAGCAGCACTAGCGCACATAACTTTTAATTATAACGCTGCAACCTTCTTAAACGGACGTTCCAGCTCTCAGCTCCTCCCGTACTGGCTTGCCTTAGTTAACACATGATGTCAGCGCACCCGGTTCATTATGAAGTCGCCTGCCTCTTCATTACAATATATCTTTATTTTTCCGCGCTCTCCTAGCTCTCCTATACAGATTCGTAGTGTGACGTGACATTGGTGTTTTTGATTGTTATAGAAATGGCTTCTGAACAATCCAGCTTAAGTTCCCGAGTATCCCGAGAGGGAGCAGCTGGTGGAGGACGATGCCACCTTTGCTGCTGCCGATGCCATACTCACCCTGGCGATCACGCACACTGGGCTTGTCCACGTCAGGCTTTGATCGAGTAAACCGCGGCTTCCATGGACATCAGCACCCGGAGCTCAAGGATGGCACTGGCCTTCTTCTGTTGCCGCGCTGTCAAGGCTAGAGCCGGTCACGCACAGGTGGGCCTTTAGTGTAAGACCTAAAGGCTAATCCCGCGGATGCTCTGGCACCGGGCTTACACTCCCCCCCCTTAGGAGCAAGCCGTCCTCGGCGCCAGGCATTGGGCCACCCCACCGTATGACGGTTTTACCAGATTAGCACGGGTTCGTACCGTCCTTGATCCACCACACAAGGGCCGGTAATGGCTGCGCCAGGGATCGAACCGCCGACCTTAATCCACCACATAAGGGTACGGCACTGGTCTCGATACCAAATGTAAGACCTAAAGGCTAATCCCGCGGATGCTCTGGCACCGGGCTTACATTTAGTTTGGCGTCCAGGACGGACGCAGCTCGAGTTGAGCGGCCCAAGTCCGCCCGGTTCGTTCGCTCCTTCAGTCTTTCCCCCCGCCCACCCTCCTGTATTTGTTTCCTTAGACATCACGTTGCGTTAATATGTGGCTACGCAGTTCACGGGGGGTGATTGCCGGGTTTCTACCGGGCACACCATAAAGGCACCTGTTGTCACGTGCGCGTGCATGACGCGGCGGGTCACGTGACGACGGGGCCACCCAAGCCCCATTTTCACGTTCACCTCCCGGCGAATGTGGATGTTTCGTGACCGTAGCGTGGGTTGAGACAGACTCCGCTTGTTGCACAGACTCGGCAAGTGTCGTACCTACCGACGCCCGGGTGTTCGGGCATCTCGTTGACCTTTGTCTGCATCAATGCGCCCCTATAACGCTGCAACCTTCTTAAACGGACGTTCCAGCACTCAGCTCATCTCGTACTGGCTTGCCTTAGTTAACACATGCTGTCAGCGCACCCGGTTCATTGCACCTATATAATAGTCATAAACCGGTGTTGTGAGCAGCACGACCTAAGCCGCCATGGCCAGCATGAACCCCACCTGTGTTATCCGTGACGTAATCCCTGGTAACATCCAGGTTGGGCGAGGTTGTAGGACGCCGCAGTGCTGAGCTGTGATCCGGTGCTGGTAATGGTGGTGGCCGAGGGACCTATGGCGCGATACAGGGCCACAGTGAATGGCGCTGAAGCGGTTGGGCTTGCTGTGTGGACGGGGCGAAAACGGAGGTCGGCAAAGCGGAGGTCAACCAGGAGGCCACGTAGCAGCTCGGTTGCTACGTCTTGGTAACCGACGCTAACACGCGTACACTTGGTGGACGTGCGTGCAGCGAGCAAGGGAGCAGGACTTGGTGTGGGCCGGCCCAAGCGTGCGTGCAGACACTCCCCATGTGTGGTGCGTGTGCGGTGCTTTGGGTTTCAGCACCCGTGGCGGACCCCGGCGAACGAGTGCCCTACTTTTCTCATTTTGCACTTCCCTTCCTGGGAGTCAACTGTTTTGGACTGGTTTCGAAACACAAACACCCTACAGGCACAACGAGGCGAAACCAGTCCAACACAAAATGCTTGTAGGGTGTTTGTGTTTCGATGCAAAGGTGAACGCGATTAAATTAACTGTACTTCGCCTCACGGCCAGGCTTGGCGTGGTGACCTTCTTTAGGAATAGCTGGTTTGGTCTTAAGCTGGACACGGTGTCTATCCTCTTGTAAGACCTGAGGAGTAAGGAGGAGGTATTGTGCCTCGAGGAATATGCCTAGAATGCCTTGCCGTTATGACGCGTCTGGAACGTCACTGGCTTGTTGCACTCCAGGATCCGCCGTCTGGTCACAATGTGGTTAACAGCGCGGCATGGCATGGCGTGGGCATGCAGCTTTGTGCAGCAGTTCCTGGCGTCCTCCGGTGTCACTCCCAGTTCTTTGAGAAGCGGTGAGAGATCAGCACGGATAGTTCCGCCGGCTCCTAGGACTCATCCTCTCAGCGCCCTTGAAGTCGCCTTAATTACCACCCATGGTGCTGTCCATGCTCTCCCCAGGCTGTCACTACCCCTGCTTTGCCTGGCGATCTGTTGGTAGGCTGCCACTACCAGCGCCTTCACAATGCCTGCGGCTATGTCCCTTCTGATCCTCTATAGCCTGGTGTCCCTCCCGCCCGCCCGTTCATTCGGATCCAAAAGGACTGTTGCAGCTCCAAGTGTTCGTTACATAAGCAGTAAGTGCTGTGTTGCGTATGAGTGCTTCGAAGCCTGTTGAAAGAGCGTATTGCCCTGTTGTGCTGCAGCAAAAGTCACGCAGTCCAATCTCAAACCTGAACCACTACGTCTGTAATTTTGGAGGCCGGGTATATCCTGTAAGTCCGTGTATTACACGGTCTTGTGTCTGACACTGAGTATACACGAGAGGTGTTTACACGGCTAACACGGTATGTGTCAACACGGCTCCGGCTTGACACGGCAGTGTCAACACGTCACCGGCTTGACACGACGGTATCAACACTGCACCGGCTTGAACCGATCGTATCAACAATGCACCGGCTTGAAATGGCGGTATCAACACTGCACCGGATTTACATGGTTGAAATACACGATGGTTCTCGGAACAGTTTAAACCTTATCTATTGGCCGTCTTTGCCTTCCATATTGACCCTAAAGGTACGCCTGGACTACGCTGACAGCACCCTAGCGAACAACAGCCATGGACCCATCAGGTCCTAACCTCTGACGGAGTTTGGCCCAGAGATAGCGGGCGTGATCAAACTATCAAGCTCAGCACACGATTGCACGAGGCCAGGCACACCAACCGCAGCCAGCCCCTCAAGCATCAGTACGGATTGTGCTGCACGGCTTCATAGGTGACCCGCAAGTACTACTGCGAGCCACATGCCGTGACACCTAACGTCTACCTCATGTTGAGCGAACAGCAGCCATGGACCCACCCGGACCCAACCTCCGAGTTTGGCCCAGAGACAGTGTAACCAGTCCCTCCCCTAACCAACCTACTCCATCCCGTTGACCGCCATTTCTAGCGTAAAGTAAAGTACTACTGCGAGCCACATGCCGTGACACCTAACGTCTACCTCATGTTGAGCGAACAGCAGCCATGGACCCACCCGGTCCCAACCTCCGAGTTTGGCCCAGAGACAGTGTAACCAGTCCCTCCCCTAACCAACCTACTCCATCCCGTTGACCGCCATTTCTTGTAAAGTTAAGTACTACTGCGAGCCACATGCCGTGACACCTAACGTCTACCTCATGTTGAGCGAACAGCAGCCATGGACCCACCCGGTCCCAACCTCCGAGTTTGGCCCAGAGACAGTGTAACCAGTCCCTCCCCTAACCAACCTACTCCATCCCGTTGACCGCCATTTCTAGTGTAAAGTTAAGTACTACTGCGAGCCACATGCCGTGACACCTAACGTCTACCTCATGTTGAGCGAACAGCAGCCATGGACCCACCCGGTCCCAACCTCCGAGTTTGGCCCAGAGACAGTGTAACCAGCCCCTCCCCTAACCAACCTACTCCATCCCGTTGACCGCCATTTCTAGTGTAAAGTAAAGTACTACTGCGAGCCACATGCCGTGACACCTAACGTCTACCTCATGTTGAGCGAACAGCAGCCATGGACCCACCCGGTCCCAACCTCCGAGTTTGGCCCAGAGACAGTGTAACCAGCCCCTCCCCTAACCAACCTACTCCATCCCGTTGACCGCCATTTCCAGCGTAAAGTAAAGTACTACTGCGAGCCACATGCCGTGACACCTAACGTCTACCTCATGTTGAGCGAACAGCAGCCATGGACCCACCCGGTCCCAACCTCCGAGTTTGGCCCAGAGACAATGTAACCAGCCCCTCCCCTAACCAACCTACTCCATCCCGTTGACCGCCATTTCTAGCGTAAAGTAAAGTACTACGTAGAAACACTGCGCACATGCCAACACGTGCTGCTCACATCAGAGAATCCAGCATATACACGTGCTCACCGTTGTTATTTTTCATAAACCCTATATTATTATTAACCCTATTTATAAATTTAGTCTAAATTATTCAAGTGCATTCGGCCAAGCGCCCAAGGCTACATTACAGCCGCTAGAGAAATACCGCCTTCCATGCATGCAAAGGATAGTTCCTGCATGAAAGATATGGTCCACAATGATTGTCATGCAGGAGACCATAGGTCTCTTGCAGCAACCACCATCAATCCTGCATCGAGACCATGCTCCATGCCGGGCCTTGGGTCACCTTCCTCGTCGTTACATATTGCACATCCTGCCGACCGGGGAGAGTACCCTCTATCTGATTATGGTGCACTCCGTAAGTCTTCATGTGCACCAACGGCTGATGCAAATCTCTTCTTGAGGATGTTGTAAAACGGAGGTGACGAGCCTTGCCAACCGCCAACCGCCTTACACCTTGGTACCTTGCAGCACTGCAGGGGCGGCCACATGTACAATCAGGCGGAGTGAACACACAAGCCAAAGTCACGTCTTAAATGCGTGAGAGACGATGATGCCCCTTATGTTCATTATACATGGTGCAAGGACAGAGAACAGAACACGCAGAGTTTCACAATGTTGGCCGGCACGGTGACCACTCCGGCAAGGGCCTGGGTCATCCATAGAGCCGGCGCATGCCCAACACTGACTCACGCAAAGCGCGAGGCACACCCTCCGCTGCACCCTCCCGCCCTTCGCACCTCCTTTGTTGCAGGGCGGCAGGAAGACCTGGTCTCCGGCCTTGAGGGCGCGTGTGATGGTCGGGTTGGCACGCATCAGCTCGATCACGTTGACATTCTTGAGCGCAGCCACCGAGTACCAGGTGTCAGTGGCGGTGGCAATGTACACGGGGCAGGAGAGCCCGGAAGAGATCTTGGGGAAGGAAGCCAGGCGGAAGCTGCGCAGCTTGTTCACGTTTGCAAACGGATCTGCAAGCGGCACGGCAACACGCTATCTGGACGCCGTACGGCACAAACCACCTCATCCATAAATTAACATGCAAGTAACCGATTATCGCAGACTCCAGTAATCGGGCATAAACCTGAAGATGGCGCACCTCGCATGATCAAGGTGTCCTCGGGCCCTCCCCAGGAATCCTCCCAAAAAAGCAGCGAGCAGGACTAGCACAGAAGCATTTATTTGCACAGTGACAGTGTTCAACTTCCAAGAAAGCCCTGACAACACCGCACTCACTCTGGCACAGGAACTGCAGGTTAGCGATCCAGCCGGTGGGGTACTGTCCTGGAGAGGCGCCAGCCGAGAATCCGGTGACCATGGTATCGGGCGGGCAGGAGAATGAAAGCTCGCCGCCAGTCTGGGCTCCTACGCCAAACAGGCTGTCGACGGCCCAGCCGGCGCGAAGGGGAACGACGGTGAAACCTGCAAGGGCAGGCATGTCGCCAGAGGGTCAGCGGGCGGGCGGCGTTGAGAGCTGCTCAGGCGGACCTATCTTCGGGTTTTTTCTTGCAACCCCGTGGGAGGATTGGTACCTTTGTGTTGTACCAACCAGTAGCCGCAGAGCTGTGTGCTAGCCTCGCCCCGTTTCCCTCTCTCTCCTGGTGCTCCATTTTTATGGAGCCTGCCCGGCGTCTTAATGTTCCGCATCACAGCCATTGCACAGTGGGTGGTTGGGCTTGCTCGCCTGCTGTCACTCCGACTGTCGCCGTGCAGGCATGTACCCCTCAGGCAGAGTGAAATGCCCTGGCAAGAGCAAGACTTGAGAGACTTAGCAGCGCACGCACGCACCATTTGACTGAGTGGAGGTTCCGTCAGCCCAGCCGGGGTTGAAGCCGGGCTGAGCATCGGCCGTGTACGTGGAGCCGTCGGAGCACGTCATGGTGACCTGGCCCACGAAGGTGCTGCCCGTCCACTGGTTTGCCCAGTACCACTGGCTGGGCTTGACGTAGAAGGACACGGCGAACGTGCCGGGAGGGCAGACGCCGACGCTAGGGACCGCGACCATGCCGTTGTTGTCCCGGCCGTTGTTCCAGACGCCGTACGGGTCACTCCACGTGCCCGCTGCGGGGACAGCAGCGGCGAGGACACGGGTTGCGGGAAGGCAAGGGTTCAGTCGAGAGGGGTATGAAGCATGGCGTGAGCTCAGAAGTGTCGCTTAATGCACATTTCGTGCGCAGATGGGCGTAAGGACAAGCCCGGAGCTAAGTAGAAGTGGCCTACACGTGCTATACGTGCACCAGCCGGGTGCGTGTTCGTACAGCTCCTGCAGTTACGGTGGCCGATTATATTCAGAGTGCACGTCAGCATACTCGTCAGCAAGCGCAAGTAGTCGAGCAGTCTGGCCTGAAACGTCGGGCCTGGATCGATCCCGGTCCTCTCTGCAGCCGTTAGCTTTCTTCTTGCCTAGGGCCACGTTGACCCTTCCCCATAGCCCCCTCCCGCCCGCTGCCCCACCCACCGCGGCAGGTGATGGTCAACTTCTGGCCGTCGTACAGTGGCGTGCTGACTTGCAGCCTGTTGTCGATCATGATCTGCGACATGGACGTCTTGAACTGCTTCGCCAGGTCCATCAGCGAGTCGGAGGCCTTGGCGGTGTAAGTGGTCGTCGTGCAGCCGTTGTCGGGCGGGGGCGTCGGGTTCGGGCGGTTGCCATCTGCACCTACACACTCGAAGAGCATCATTGAGTACCAACGTATTTGTTCCGTAACAACCCCAATCAGCGATGAAGCGCGAGGACTTGCTGTACGAACGTACCGACCTGTTCAGATTGAGACTGAACAGTGTTTACAGAGTAGCCGGCTCATACAGTGCTGTGTGGGAGCAGGGAAGCATCAATATCGCTGCCTCTTGCCAACTCTTCCCCTTAGGCGCTATGCACGTCATGTCCCGTCCCCACTGCCGAGCCAACCCAAAGCTTGCCCGACCCTTGTGAAGTGCATACAGGGGGATATCCAAAGACTCACTTGTGACCTGGTAGGGGAACTGCGCGATGTTGCACATTCCTGGGCCAGAGGTGCCCCGCAGGATGCGCATGTAGCCACCCTCGCCCCAGTCGGAGCCCCAGGAGTTGCGGATGAGCCAGAAGGGCGTCTGGGTGTCCTCGTCAACGCTGGCGCCCACAATGACCACCGCATGGTTGATGGTACCGCCGCAGGTGGTGGAGGTGAAGATGCCGCCGCTGTAGTCGAACCAGTTGTTGTCCGCATTGACCGCCACAGCGATGGGGCCGTCCTTCAGCGCCTGAAGCACGGCAAAGCTTTTTTGTTACCAAGGTAGATTAGGAATGACACGCAGTTAAGGTGCAGGTGTCAGGAAATAGTGTCGTACGAGCATTGTACGGCAGCAAGGTAGCCAGAGCCCAGGCCAATCACGGCGTTCCATCTTAAGTTGACAGGCATGAGACACCGCATTCACACCATTCGTATACAACAGGGATAGTCAAACGTTGGTCCGTGCCCAGAATCCGCCGACACGCAACTTACTGCGAGCATGGCAACCTCGTTGTTGGAGGGCAGTGCCGTGTACGACGCAAGCTTCGAGCCGATGGGAGGGAGAGACGAGGGGCACGTGTCTTGCTGGGCGAGATACGGGTAGGCGCTGGCAGCGACGAGGCCGGTGCTCTTGATGTAATCGAATGCTGCGTCGTACCAACCGCCGTTGCAACCGCCGTTGGCCCTGTTGCAATCCACCAGCTGCTTCTCGGACAGAGAGGTGACCTCCTGGGTGTTGATGTAGTGGGCCGCCTCGGTCATGCAGGAAGAGGCAAACGCCTGATAGGGAGCAAGGGTGGGGACGCATGTCGACATGTCCGTTCTAATCAGTCAAGGGCCACGAGCCAGTAAGGGAGTGAAGATGGAATCGTCAACCGATTCTTCTTAGCGGATAGCACAGGCTCTCGTGACCTTTCGGAGGTGGAGCTGCAGGGTTAGGCTCTTTGTGCCTCCCTCCCCAGGCTTGTAATAACAAAACCCACTACCCGTATCGCTACACTAAGGGTTGATGACCGGGTGCACCAGCAGGAGGGGTGCTGACCCCGCAGGCGACGACTCACCCAGCAGCTGCCGCACTGTCCCTGGTTCTTCACGCCGGGCACGATGATGGACCAGTCTGGCACGTCTGGCTGCTGCAGCAGCGCGCGCCCCTCCCGCTCCAGCTCGCTCGCGTTCGCGTCGATACGGGGCAGGTGGTGCAGGCCAAAGACGTCCTCCAGCTTCATGCGGCGGTTGCTGCGCTTGGGTTTGCGGCGGAGTCCGAGCATGACCACCAGCTCTTCGTAACTCTGGTCCGTGAACTTATTGCAGCAGGCCTGTGGGGATCCAAGAAATGAATGCGTGTGTCGTCAGGCAGCATTCGAGTCATCAAGCGAGAGCGGGTGTGACCACATCGTGGCAGGCCTGGAGGCCGACAGTCATGGGTCCGGTGTCAACTGGGCCAAGCTGGAGCGCGGTTGATTGGGAGAATGGTAGGGATCCAGTGAGGGGTCGCATCAAGCATAATCTAAAGGCTGGGAAAGGCTAGGGCCGCTTCAACTCGGATAGAGGCGCGGACTCACCACGTGCTTCAGGTTGGTGTTTTTGTTGGTGTTGGTGATGCGCTGGAGGCCTTGGAGGTAGATGTTCTGGCGGACGGGGTCAGTCTGCGCAGGAAGGAATGCAGGAGGAGGTAGGTGCCAGGGGCGGTCAGCTCAGAGAGCGTCCCCATGCATGTATAGCGTCCGTTGCATTCAATGTTGCGTTCCTTAGGGCCTAAGTAACCCCGCAACCCGGGTTTCAGTTCTGCGAGGACCACATGTTTGTGAGTCCAGCCGCAGCCGCAGCAGTAATCGTTCGCCCTTGTGACCGTGTCTACGCCAGAGCACCCTCACAGCTTGATTGTGGCAAAGCGGGCCACAAAGTAACTGGCTCATACCCGCGGCTTACTTGCTTGTTGCCGTACCCCTCCACCTGACCTCCCCTCGTTCCCTCTCGTCCCATCCCACACAATCCTGGTCGACCCATGTTCCTACCTTCGGAATCGGCATTTTCTTGAAGCTGATCTGGTAGCGCTTGTAAGACGAAGCAGCATCCTATGAACAGGCCAACCAAGATAGGGAAAGAAGGCACGGCACGAACTGTGTCTGGTCCAATCCAACTGATATTGCATTGAGCACCCTCGCGAATTGATAGGAAAATGACATTTGTTTCCGGAACAAATACAAAACACCTTTCAAGCAAGAGGCTTCTCGCAGCGCACGGATTTCATTTAAGACCAGGTGAGTCTAATATATGGTGATTGTGAAGACACGGACATGTTCATTGACAAATACCTCGTAAAACAAATTATTTCAGGTGTCTAGCTCTAAACAGCGCGCTGCTTCCCTGAATGCGTCAGAAACGTCCATTCCAGACGTTTGTAACGCGACATACCATTTGCTGGAGCGCAGACGTAAGAACTTGAACCTGCGGCTTGAGTGCGCTAATATTGGTTGATGGAGCTGCGGACGCTTTCAGAGGCGGCTTGTACTTCGGGCCGGCGAAGGCGACTTCTGCCGACCAACAAAGCATCGCTAATAGAACCCATGGAGTGAGCACCGACACCATGGCCCTAACCATGATACTTTTGTTACAATGTTAAAACTACAAACCAAGGGAACAACTCTGGAGCTCGATGGTGCTCAGGGCGAGCGCACCAATGGTATCTTCTTTACACCTCAAGAAGTTAAAAGTAGGGAAGCAAAGCCAAGATGTAACAAAGGCTAGATTGTGTCTGACTTAGACCTTATGTAACACCGGAGCTTAATACTTGGACGACAAGCGATAGTCCAAGCCAGTGGTGGTGTTGATAAATACTGGGGCTCTGCCCCTGAGGCTTTATACTCGCTTGCAGTCCGTCAGGCGTTCGTAGATGCGTTCTAGATTCCCCAAAGAGGCTCCAACATGGTCCTGCATTGTAGTGCAGTGGCCTGTGGTAGGTTCCTCGTAGGGGGCGAGTAACCATGTACGGGCAGTAAGCGGGCGGGCCCAAAAACCGGCAACGGGCATGCTCGCTAATTACCGGCCAACGAGGTACCGAGCATTGTATACTATTTCTCGCTGCTCGGCTTGTATTATATTGTATTAGATGTGTCATGCGAGCATCGCGAGTTTCCCACGAATGACCATAGTTATTGTGATCATGTATGGTTGCACTTATAATACACCTTGAACACAACACAGATGCCAGTTTAAAATTAATGTTGGTGCTGAAAATTATGATCATAACAAATATTATGATGAACGCTTGAGCAAGGGGGGAGGGGCGGTGAGGCTCGCTGAGCCTGTACAGGCTCAGCTGCCACCAGTGAGGCTGTTCAGACTCCCAGGCATACATGCATCCAGCGGGGAGCCTGAATAGTATCTACCCAACCCCAACATACCGATGCTAGTTTACTGCATGTAACCCACATCCAACTCACCAGCAGGTGCTGCTTATGTCTGTCGGAATGGAACTGCCAGCGAGGTTCCTCTTCATAACTCTTTGTGTCATGATATGTTGTAGCAAGTAGCAACAGTAATAAGTTAGTAGTGGAAATGGTTGTGATATTACAAGTCGTTAACGTTTGCTATGCTTTCAGGTATATGCTGTATTGCTTCATAATATATCATAGTTACATGCGGACCAGACACTGTACACAGCCGACCATCCACCTGGCCGACCTGGGGGGGGGACACCGTTACGGACTCACGTGTTGCGACCTGGCATACCTGGCATCGCACCCGTTTGATTGGGCACCAGGATTCACCCTTCCCTTTTGAAACACCAGTCCGCCAAGGGACAACGCCTTACTTCATGCAGGCTTAACGAATTGGAGCTATGGTATGGCTTGTATGTAGGCAACAAGCAGCAGGGTCACACGGCATGTCACTACTTCATATCACTACTTCATAGCGGGGAACATTTTTCTAGATGACATACAGCTGGTAATTCTCTCTAAGGGCAACACATGAATACGTTTTGCCTTGAGGGAGTGAATTTCCTTTCAAAACACAAAACTGTCCACATAACCGCAGATTAAATAATGTACAATAAATACATACAATGCAAGCCAACGTTGCCAGTGCAAAGGAAGATTACTTCCTTAAGGCCGGCATGCAGCACCGAACTGGATATAGAGAACAAGCATTTATAGCAATCACACGATAACGTAGGGCTTTATACTGTTGTAACGATTGTAAAATATTCTCCAGCTGTGAAAATGTTCGTGTTCTTCTGCGGCAGACCCGCAAGTCACATTCTGGGACCACCTTTTGCCCCCAATGCATAGAACTGACGATCTGGGTTCGCACGAATTGGTAGCCTACAGAATCACGCAATCACTAAATAATAAATAAGACCAAGAAATATTCATAAAATAACGATTTTAGGTAGGTTGAGTTATTTGAAATCATGAATGTAACATTACTGCCAAGATGCAAAGAAAGTAATGATAATAAAACAATATTAAACTAGTAATAATAACTGATGATAATCACTATCAATATGTACTAGCTAGATATCTGGGGCAGCTTTCCTCACCGTATTTAAACCGAGTGCTGTACATACATCATTATGTGTGTGTGTATGTATGTATGTATGTATGTATAATGGCCAACCCTAGCTACCATACATTGATCATGTGTGAAATACATACATGCACAAATGATTTCAAAAATTACATCAACAAAATGACGTACCTCGTCATCACTGGAGTCTGCCTCACTGACGGCCCAGCTGTCAGGAGCCATCCTCTCATCGTCCAGCAGCTCCTATATATCATAGGTGCGATGGTGGTGGTTGTGGTGATGGTGGCGGTGGTGGTGGTGGTGGTGGTGGTGGTGGTGGTGGTGGTGGTGGTGGTGGTGGTGGTGGTGGTGTGGTGGTGGTGGTGGCGGTGGCGGTGGTGGTGGTGGTGGTGGTGGTGGTGGTGGTGGTGGTGGTGGAAATGCAGGTGGTGTTGGTGGTGGTGTTGGTGGTGTTGAACTCATTTATTAAATGATGAGAAGACAGCATGCTGTCTCCTTTTGCAGCTACATTTCAAACCATGCATAAGCTGCTGTACATTAGATTACATACAGCACTAGCAGAACTATACATCTAGGTGCCAAAATACACCAACAACATAGAATATGGGTTAAGCAATTCATTAACAGCGCCTACGATTTGAAATAATGCCGCCGGATATCCAATCCAGTCATTAATCGACCTCCCCAGACCGAAGTAACAGTCACGCACAGCCTTCTGACGGTCCTACAGTAGTTGCAGCAATTACCTCATATTGGTTTACTTCGTACATACATTCCCACAACGACATATATAACAAACACAATGATTCGTTTTGTTATTTAGGTTACATTTGATCTCGTGGGTAGCCGTAAAGAGCCTCACCACACACTGCTGCTAATTGCTGTAAGAGGCAAGCTGCTGAAAAGGACGTCCAAAGTATTGTGGATGTGGGAAGCCCCTGCCGTGCCCCCCAACCCAACCAACCCTTGTTCCCTCCCCCTCACACCTGTATCCGCTTGCGGACCCTCTCCGCGGCAACGGCAGGCACACGCTGTCCAGCTTGCACAGTGGGTAAACGTATCCTGGGGTAACTCAGCTCCGACAATATCGGCAGGATTCCCCCTGACACAAGCCAGCCCCTTTGTTTGCCTCTCACGTCACGTAGAAGTTGCATCGGCCATTCAACCGTACCGTACCTGCCCCACCGCCACGCCGGTCGCAACATCGTCGCCAGGGCCGCCTCCACCCGTTATGGGCGACTCCTCCGGGGCGGGGGCAGCGCCGCCAGCCCCCTCCCCACGGCTGGGCGTGGTCACGCCGGCGGCCTGCGTCCAAACGGAACGGCGCAGTGCGGTGCGCGTGCTAAGGGTTAGGTCGCGGTGGTTAAGCAGCAGGCATCACGGTAGGGGGGCAGGGCGGGTGTGGGTGTGATCCGTCCTTCCGCCATGGCCACAGCGTCTATGCTTCATATGTCACAAATCATCCTGCGCTCACTTGTGTGGAGTGGGTTTAAGCTAAACCCTGAAGACACAATGCGTGCAGGTAATTCGAATATATCATTAAGGAAAGGTGTATGTCTTGCCTGAAGGGATGCCTCTCTTTCAGAAGGAGCACAGCTCACAGCTGCTGGGCGCTCCGCCTCCTCAGCAAGCTGATAACGCATCCTTTCCACCACAAGTCCTGCATCTCCAAGCTCGGCCGGTTGCACTACATGCGCCTGCAAATCATCAGGAACCTGCCAGTCAGGAACCGATCAAGTTCAGCAAAATGCATGCATGCATGCACGCCAGCATGGTCACAATCTAGTCACAGTCCTGGTCACAATCTAGTCACAATATAGTCACGGCGGGTCCTGGTCACAGTTATTGTGATCATGTATGGTTGCACTTATAATACACCTTGAACACAACACAGATGCCAGTTTAAAATTAATGTTGGTGCTGAAAATTATGATCATAACAAATATTATGATGAACGCTTGAGCAAGGGGGGAGGGGCGGTGAGGCTCGCTGAGCCTGTACAGGCTCAGCTGCCACCAGTGAGGCTGTTCAGACTCCCAGGCATACATGCATCCAGCGGGGAGCCTGAATAGTATCTACCCAACCCCAACATACCGATGCTAGTTTACTGCATGTAACCCACATCCAACTCACCAGCAGGTGCTGCTTATGTCTGTCGGAATGGAACTGCCAGCGAGGTTCCTCTTCATACGTAACTCTTTGTGTCATGATATGTTGTAGCAAGTAGCAACAGTAATAAGTTAGTAGTGGTGATATTACAAGTCGTTAACGTTTGCTATGCTTTCAGGTATATGCTGTATTGCTTCATAATATATCATAGTTACATGCGGACCAGACACTGTACACAGCCGACCATCCACCTGGCCGACCTGGGGGAGGGGGGACACCGTTACAGACTCACGTGTTGCGACCTGGCATACCTGGCATCGCACCCGATTGGGCACCAGGATTCACCCTTCCCTTTTGAAACACCAGTCCGCCAAGGGACAACGCCTTACTTCATGCAGGCTTAACGAATTGGAGCTATGGTATGGCTTGTATGTAGGCAACAAGCAGCAGGGTCACACGGCATGTCACTACTTCATAGCGGGGAACATTTTTCTAGATGACATACAGCTGTTAATTCTCTCTAAGGGCAACACATGAATACGTTTTGCCTTGAGGGAGTGAATTTCCTTTCAAAACACAAAACTGTCCACATAACCGCAGATTAAATAATGTACAATAAATACATACAATGCAAGCCAACGTTGCCAGTGCAAAGGAAGATTACTTCCTTAAGGCCGGCATGCAGCACCGAACTGGATATAGAGAACAAGCATTTATAGCAATCACACGATAACGTAGGGCTTTATACTGTTGTAACGATTGTAAAATATTCTCCAGCTGTGAAAATGTTCGTGTTCTTCTGCGGCAGACCCGCAAGTCACATTCTGGGACCACCTTTTGCCCCCAATGCATAGAACTGACGATCTGGGTTCGCACGAATTGGTATTGGTAGCCTAGAGAATCACGCAATCACTAAATAATAAATAAGACCAAGAAATATTCATAAAATAACGATTTTAGGTAGGTTGAGTTATTTGAAATCATGAATGTAACATTACTGCCAAGATGCAAAGAAAGTAATGATAATAAAACAATATTAAACTAGTAATAATAACTGATGATAATCACTATCAATATGTACTAGCTAGATATCTGGGGCAGCTTTCCTCACCGTATTTAAACCGAGTGCTGTACATACATCATTATGTGTGTGTGTATGTATGTATGTATGTATGTATAATGGTCAACCCTAGCTACCATACATTGATCATGTGTGAAATACATACATGCACAAATGATTTCAAAAATTACATCAACAAAATGACGTACCTCGTCATCACTGGAGTCTGCCTCACTGACGGCCCAGCTGTCAGAAGCCATCCTCTCATCGTCCAGCAGCTCCTATATATCATAGGTGCGATGGTGGTGGTGGTGGTGGTGGTGGTGGTGGTGGTGGTGGTGGTGGTGGTGGTGGTGGTGGTGGTGGTGGTGGTGGTGGTGGTGGTGGTGGTGGTGGTGGTGGTGGTGGTGGTGGTGGTGGTGGTGGTGGTGGTGGTGGCGGTGGTGGGGTGGTGGGGGGGGGGGGGGGGGGGGGGGGGGGGGGGGGGGGGGGGGGGGGGGGGGGTGGTGGTGGTGGTGGTGGTGGTGGTGGTGGTGGTGTGGTGGTGGTGGTGGTGGTGGTGGGGGGGGGGGGGGGGGGGGGGGGGGGGGGGGGGGGGGGGGGGGGGGGGGGGGGGGGGGGGGGGGGGGGGGGGGGGGGGGGGGGGGGGGGGGGGTGGTGGTGGTGGTGGTGGTGGTGGTGGTGGTGGGGGTGGTGGTGGTGGTGGTGGTGGTGGTGGTGGTGGTGGTGGTGGTGGTGGTGGTGGTGGTGGTGGTGGTGGTGGTGGTGGTGGTGGTGGTGGTGGTGGTGGTGGTGGTGGTGGTGGTGGTGGTGGTGGAAATGCAGGTGGTGTTGGTGGTGGTGCTGGTGGTGGTGGTGTTGAACTCATTTATTAAATGATGAGAAGACAGCATGCTGTCTCCTTTTGCAGCTACATTTCAAACCATGCATAAGCTGCTGTACATTAGATTACATACAGCACTAGCAGAACTATACATCTAGGTGCCAAAATACACCAACAACATAGAATATGGGTTAAGCAATTCATTAACAGCGCCTATGATTTGAAATAATGCCGCCGGATATCCAATCCAGTCATTAATCGACCTCCCCAGACCGAAGTAACAGTCACGCACAGCCTTCTGACGGTCCTACAGTAGTTGCAGCAATTACCTCATATTGGTTTACTTCGTACATACATTCCCACAACGACATATATAACAAACACAATGATTCGTTTTGTTATTTAGGTTACATTTGATCTCGTGGGTAGCCGTAAAGAGCCTCACCACACACTGCTGCTAATTGCTGTAAGAGGCAAGCTGCTGAAAAGGACGTCCAAAGTATTGTGGATGTGGGAAGCCCCTGCCGTGCCCCCCAACCCAACCAACCCTTGTTCCCTCCCCCTCACACCTGTATCCGCTTGCGGACCCTCTCCGCGGCAACGGCAGGCACACGCTGTCCAGCTTGCACAGTGGGTAAACGTATCCTGGGGTAACTCAGCTCCGACAATATCGGCAGGATTCCCCCTGACACAAGCCAGCCCCTTTGTTTGCCTCTCACGTCACGTAGAAGTTGCATCGGCCATTCAACCGTACCGTACCTGCCCCACCGCCACGCCGGTCGCAACATCGTCGCCAGGGCCGCCTCCACCCGTTATGGGCGACTCCTCCGGGGCGGGGGCAGCGCCGCCAGCCCCCTCCCCACGGCTGGGCGTGGTCACGCCGGCGGCCTGCGTCCAAACGGAACGGCGCAGTGCGGTGCGCGTGCTAAGGGTTAGGTCGCGGTGGTTAAGCAGCAGGCATCACGGTAGGGGGGCAGGGCGGGTGTGGGTGTGATCCGTCCTTCCGCCATGGCCACAGCGTCTATGCTTCATATGTCACAAATCATCCTGCGCTCACTTGTGTGGAGTGGGTTTAAGCTAAACCCTGAAGACACAATGCGTGCAGGCCTGCACCTAGGTAATTCGAATATATCATTAAGGAAAGGTGTATGTCTTGCCTGAAGGGATGCCTCTCTTTCAGAAGGAGGACAGCTCACAGCTGCTGGGCGCTCCGCCTCCTCAGCAAGCTGATAACGCATCCTTTCCACCACAAGTCCTGCATCTCCAAGCTCGGCCGGTTGCACTACATGCGCCTGCAAATCATCAGGAACCTGCCAGTCAGGAACCGATCAAGTTCAGCAAAATGCATGCATGCATGCACGCCAGCATGGTCACAATCTAGTCACAGTCCTGGTCACAATCTAGTCACAATATAGTCACGGCGGGTCCTGGTCACAGTTATTGTGATCATGTATGGTTGCACTTATAATACACCTTGAACACAACACAGATGCCAGTTTAAAATTAATGTTGGTGCTGAAAATTATGATCATAACAAATATTATGATGAACGCTTGAGCAAGGGGGGAGGGGCGGTGAGGCTCGCTGAGCCTGTACAGGCTCAGCTGCCACCAGTGAGGCTGTTCAGACTCCCAGGCATACATGCATCCAGCGGGGAGCCTGAATAGTATCTACCCAACCCCAACATACCGATGCTAGTTTACTGCATGTAACCCACATCCAACTCACCAGCAGGTGCTGCTTATGTCTGTCGGAATGGAACTGCCAGCGAGGTTCCTCTTCATACGTAACTCTTTGTGTCATGATATGTTGTAGCAAGTAGCAACAGTAATAAGTTAGTAGTGGTGATATTACAAGTCGTTAACGTTTGCTATGCTTTCAGGTATATGCTGTATTGCTTCATAATATATCATAGTTACATGCGGACCAGACACTGTACACAGCCGACCATCCACCTGGCCGACCTGGGGGAGGGGGGACACCGTTACAGACTCACGTGTTGCGACCTGGCATACCTGGCATCGCACCCGATTGGGCACCAGGATTCACCCTTCCCTTTTGAAACACCAGTCCGCCAAGGGACAACGCCTTACTTCATGCAGGCTTAACGAATTGGAGCTATGGTATGGCTTGTATGTAGGCAACAAGCAGCAGGGTCACACGGCATGTCACTACTTCATAGCGGGGAACATTTTTCTAGATGACATACAGCTGGTAATTCTCTCTAAGGGCAACACATGAATACGTTTTGCCTTGAGGGAGTGAATTTCCTTTCAAAACACAAAACTGTCCACATAACCGCAGATTAAATAATGTACAATAAATACATACAATGCAAGCCAACGTTGCCAGTGCAAAGGAAGATTACTTCCTTAAGGCCGGCATGCAGCACCGAACTGGATATAGAGAACAAGCATTTATAGCAATCACACGATAACGTAGGGCTTTATACTGTTGTAACGATTGTAAAATATTCTCCAGCTGTGAAAATGTTCGTGTTCTTCTGCGGCAGACCCGCAAGTCACATTCTGGGACCACCTTTTGCCCCCAATGCATAGAACTGACGATCTGGGTTCGCACGAATTGGTATTGGTAGCCTACAGAATCACGCAATCACTAAATAATAAATAAGACCAAGAAATATTCATAAAATAACGATTTTAGGTAGGTTGAGTTATTTGAAATCATGAATGTAACATTACTGCCAAGATGCAAAGAAAGTAATGATAATAAAACAATATTAAACTAGTAATAATAACTGATGATAATCACTATCAATATGTACTAGCTAGATATCTGGGGCAGCTTTCCTCACCGTATTTAAACCGAGTGCTGTACATACATCATTATGTGTGTGTGTATGTATGTATGTATGTATGTATAATGGTCAACCCTAGCTACCATACATTGATCATGTGTGAAATACATACATGCACAAATGATTTCAAAAATTACATCAACAAAATGACGTACCTCGTCATCACTGGAGTCTGCCTCACTGACGGCCCAGCTGTCAGAAGCCATCCTCTCATCGTCCAGCAGCTCCTATATATCATAGGTGCGATGGTGGTGGTGGTGGTGGTGGTGGTGGTGGTGGTGGTGGTGGTGGTGGTGGTGGTGGTGGTGGTGGTGGTGGTGGTGGTGGTGGTGGTGGTGGTGGTTGTGGCGGTGGTGGCGGTGGTGGTGGTGGTGGTGGTGGTGGTGGTGGTGGTGATGGTGGCGGTGGTGGTGGTGGTGGTTGTGGCGGTGGTGGCGGTGGGGGGGGGGGGGGGGGGGGGGGGGGGGGGGGGGTGGTGGTGGTGGTGGTGGGTGGTGGTGGTGGTGGTGGTGGTGGTGGTGGTGGTGGTGTGGTGGTGGTGGTGGTGGTGGTGGTGGTGGTGGTGGTGGTGGTGGTGGTGGTGTGGTGGTGGTGGTGGTGGTGGTGGTGGTGGTGGTGGTGGTGGTGGTGGTGGTGGTGGTGGTGGTGGTGGTGGTGGTGGTGTGGTGGTGGTGGTGGTGGTGGTGGTGGTGGTGGTGGTGGTGGTGGTGGTGGTGGTGGTGGTGGTGGTGGTGGTGGTGGGTGGTGGTGGTGGTGGTGGTGGTGGTGGTGTGGTGGTGGTGGTGGTGGTGGTGGTGGTGGTGGTGTGGTGGTGGTGGTGGGGTGGTGGTGGTGGTGGTGGGGGGGGGGGGTGGTGGTGGTGGTGGTGGTGGTGGTGGTGGTGGTGGTGGTGGTGGTGGTGGTGGTGGTGGTGGTGGTGGCAGTGGTGGCAGTGGTGGCAGTGGTGGTGGTGGTGGCGGTGGTGGTGGTGGTGGTGGTGGTGGTGGTGGTTGTGGTGGTGGAAATGCAGGTGGTGTTGGTGGTGGTGCTGGTGGTGGTGGTGTTGAACTCATTTATTAAATGATGAGAAGACAGCATGCTGTCTCCTTTTGCAGCTACATTTCAAACCATGCATAAGCTGCTGTACATTAGATTACATACAGCACTAGCAGAACTATACATCTAGGTGCCAAAATACACCAACAACATAGAATATGGGTTAAGCAATTCATTAACAGCGCCTATGATTTGAAATAATGCCGCCGGATATCCAATCCAGTCATTAATCGACCTCCCCAGACCGAAGTAACAGTCACGCACAGCCTTCTGACGGTCCTACAGTAGTTGCAGCAATTACCTCATATTGGTTTACTTCGTACATACATTCCCACAACGACATATATAACAAACACAATGATTCGTTTTGTTATTTAGGTTACATTTGATCTCGTGGGTAGCCGTAAAGAGCCTCACCACACACTGCTGCTAATTGCTGTAAGAGGCAAGCTGCTGAAAAGGACGTCCAAAGTATTGTGGATGTGGGAAGCCCCTGCCGTGCCCCCCAACCCAACCAACCCTTGTTCCCTCCCCCTCACACCTGTATCCGCTTGCGGACCCTCTCCGCGGCAACGGCAGGCACACGCTGTCCAGCTTGCACAGTGGGTAAACGTATCCTGGGGTAACTCAGCTCCGACAATATCGGCAGGATTCCCCCTGACACAAGCCAGCCCCTTTGTTTGCCTCTCACGTCACGTAGAAGTTGCATCGGCCATTCAACCGTACCGTACCTGCCCCACCGCCACGCCGGTCGCAACATCGTCGCCAGGGCCGCCTCCACCCGTTATGGGCGACTCCTCCGGGGCGGGGGCAGCGCCGCCAGCCCCCTCCCCACGGCTGGGCGTGGTCACGCCGGCGGCCTGCGTCCAAGCGGAACGGCGCAGTGCGGTGCGCGTGCTAAGGGTTAGGTCGCGGTGGTTAAGCAGCAGGCATCACGGTAGGGGGGCAGGGCGGGTGTGGGTGTGATCCGTCCTTCCGCCATGGCCACAGCTCCGACGATATCGGCAGGATTCCCCCAAGTCTGTTCGCAGCGGTGCGAAGCAATAAGTGCAGGATCTGAGGGGGATTGACTGTGGCTTTGGGAGGACAGACCATGACCGCCGGTTTTCATGCATGGCTGCACAGGTGGATGGCAGGAAGGGATGTGATCGTGAGACAGATAAGGTGGGACAGACGTGTGAGGCTACATTCTTCATACCCTTGGTTTTGGTGGTGTGATGAGGAAGGCAGGTGCATGGGATTGGACAGCAGACAGTACGGTGCATCTGAGATACACAGCCAGGTTCTAGGATGCCTGTGGCTTGCAGTATGAGGTAGGACTACTGGACTGCTGGTTTGGGTAGAGCTAGGTTTCATCACTTACAGTAAGATGCCTGCTGCCATGAGCGGGGATGTGTATGATACGGTGGAATCAAGGCGGCATTGAGGTTCACAATGCGGTACAGTCATGTGCTAAACATATTCTGTAAATGACAGCCAATGCCTGGGTTACCCCCTCCGTTACCCCTGGGTAATGATTGCCCCTACCCCTGGGTACAATTACCCACTCCCCCTTGTCACGAGGGTGGGTGGGTAACCATTACCCTACCCTCACCCCCCTGGGTAATGGTTACGAGGGGGTTACCCCCCCTAGAATGTCATAGGGTGTTCTAATGTCGTAACATTATAATGCCCCGAAACCAGCGCCTGTTAACAAGCCTTTTGCTCCAAAATGTCTGATTCCGATGTTTGTGTTTTATCCCGATTATGGGGCCATGATTATGTACACGTTGAGTCGATATATATGTGTGGTTGATTGGAGCATTATCCAGGCCAGGGACACCTCGCAGCATCAAGTAATGTACGTAAACCATGAACCCCACCTGCTGCAGAGTAGCGGGCTGCTGCTGGCCATGCAATTGCCGGCGCGTTTGCCTGGTCACCATCATTCCAGTGCCAGTAGCTTGGGAAAGACTTGACGGTCCAGCCCCGCTGCCCTGCTGCATGCATAGAAAAATTGCATACGTTTATGGGGGTAAGTGGGCGGTCCCGTTCAGAATGTTTGGAAGTTATCACGTGTGGACATGTATTTCAATCAAGCAATGCTGGTCCTAAGTATCCTGAGTATGCGTAAATTTCAACATGTCGATCGATTCATCCATACGATATCTGCTTGTCCCAGCCGCGCAGGGGGCACATCAGCACATACGTACATGGGACCCTACGTTAGTTCCCCACGTCGGTACCCTACGGATCTGATGAGTATGAGTACGTAGTTGTTATCACCTACCAGCAGCCGTTCGAGGGCGTCCTTGTAGCGCTGACGGTTGGTGAAGGCATTGCTGCCCGTGAGCGCTTCTAACTCCTTAATCCACTCCGATGCTTTCAAATCGAAGGAGTCCAAGCCGCCACATGCCATGGCCTTGGCGATGGTGTTCTCCACCGCCACGACAAATTTCCGGATGCCCACCGCCGCCTCTCCTTGCCTGAACGCATATCGGGTCATAAACAAACATTATCACTGAGAATGGGTAAAACTTAACCGCATCGATGGATAACTTAAGGATACAGTGCCAGGGAGACATGCATGTGCACATCGGGGAGACTAGGGAGACTACCAAAGCACTACTACCCTATATAATGAGGAGGGGTGCGTGTACCACTTGATATATTTGATCCTTCACCCTAATCAACTCAGACAACGTCTGCGAGGGTTCCACGCTCACCACCAGTGCCCAGTAGCATCCATCCGCCTTGGTCCACGACAGTTCGATCGTCAATTGCCATTACTGCCATTACTACCATTACCGTCATTTCCCGCGAACTTAGAGCGAGTGTATATATATGCGGTAGCTAAATGAGCAAGTACACCCATTACGCAGGGTTGTGCGGGCGGTGGGTTGCCAATGTGAAAACACGCATGCACTTGGTTGTACGTACATGACAGCATGTAGGCTGCTGTGTTAGCTGTGTTAAAATAAACCGAGAGACACGACTTGCGAGGACCCTAATTGCGCACGCGGACGAGTGAGGCCGTTGGCTGCGCATTGCCGACAGGCCGGGGACGTGTATATAGAAAAGAGGGGCGACATGCGATAAAGCAGAAGCAAAGACATTGTGTCCCCATTGTGTTAGCTGTGTGTGTGCATACATAGCACGTGCATGTGCACGTGCATACATAGCACGTGCATGTGCACGTGCATACGATATGGGTTACGGTGCATTTGCAATAATTGGTAGCTAACGTGATCTGCTTGGGTCCTCGATATTACACAAGCATAGCACGCGTGCTGCCGTAAGCAAGGGTGTATAGCTAGCAAGCAATCCGAGACCACGCACGTACCCCGCAAGATCTGAAAGCAGGATAGCCTCCTGGAAAACGCGGAGCATTCCAACGTCTTCCAGCAGGAGCATCTTGTAATTCTCCTTGGAGAAAGAACGGGCGTCTGGTGAACTCGCCCACAATTTGGCTGCAGGTTTCGCTGTCGCTTGGTTGGCGATGACCCGCCGAACCTTCTTGCCAAAGTACTTGCATACCGTTGCTGGAACGGCTTCCTTGATAAATTTGAATACAACTGCACATAATGCGCGTATGGGTTGTTCGCGTCAGTTCAGTATCAGGTTCCTCAGTTCCACAAATAGACGGATAGGGTCATAAACCCTACTGATCAACAGTGTGCTCACTAAATATATGCCTAAAATACAATAAAACACTAATGAATACTAGCAAAGCGGTCACTAGTGTGCATGCTCCAGCACTTTAAAACTGCAGTGAACGGGACCTTGGGGGCGGTAGGTGTGGTAGGGGCGGTAGGGGCGGTAGGGGCGGTAGGGGCCTTAGGGGTGGTAGGGTGGGTAGGGGCGGTAGGGGGCTTAGGGAAGGTAGGGGCCTTAGGGGAGGTAGGGGTGATCGGGGCAGTAGGGGCGGTTGGGGCGGTAGGGGCCTTATGGGTGGTAGGGGCCTTCGGGGCAGTAGGGGCGATTGGGGCGGTAGGGGCCTTAGGGGCGGTAGGGACGGTAGAGGTGGCAGGGGCGGTAGGGGCGGTAGGGGCCTTAGGGGCGGTAGGGTGGGTAGGGGCGGTTGGGGCCTTAGGGGTGGTAAGGGGGGTAGGGGCCTTCGGGGCGGTAGGGGCCTTAGGGGCGATAGGGGCCTTAGGGGCGATAGGGGCCTTAGGGGCGGTAGAGGCCTTAGGGGCGGTAGGGGTGGTAGGGGCGGCAGGGGTGGTAGGGGCGGTAGGGGTCGTAGGGATGGTAGGGGCGGTAGGGGTCGTAGGGGCGGTAGGGGCCTTAGGGGCGATAGGGGGCGGTAGGGTCGTAGGGGCGGTAGCGGGCCTTAGGGGCGGTAGGGTGGGTAGGGGCGGTAGGGGCCTTAGGGGTGGTAGGGGCCTTAGGGCGGTAGGGGTGGTAGGGGCGGTAGGGAGGGGCGGTAGGGGTGATAGGGGCGGTAGGGGTCGTAGGGATGGTAAGGCTAGCTACGCCTGTACCAGCTGCAGGACATGCCCAGCACCGCTAATATCCAAAAGAATAATGTCATGTTAACTTACATAACTCCCATTCGCTCCGCGGACGCTCTTCTGCAAGCATTCCCGGGCAGGTGCCGCGCACATTTGCAAACATTGGCTTAAAGGTAAGCATATACACGGGTTCAAGAACAAATCAACTCAACTAACTGTACTGGTGCCATAAAAAGAGCTAAATGGCACGTTTCAACAAGTTCTGTTGAACGGACCCCTCGTGGCCGGAAGGAAACGCGCACCTTGTGCATCAGCTGCCGCCATTTCAAGGTCCTGGGAAGCGGAGATGTACAGCGCCTAGCGTATGCACACAGAAGTTGGCTTTTCAAGCGGGTGGGAATCGTGTAGTTCAAGCCTTCAATTAAAATTGGTGTAAATTGGTGTCAATTCTATATTAGCACATTCAATGACTTGACCGGTTTGGTTTGGATCTGCCGGATGTTGACTTTCACGACAGGTCTACTCGGCTTGGCAACCCCACCCCGACACCCTTTCCGGTGCGGTCCACCACCGCACCCAGGTCGCCCCGGGCGCTGAGGCCACCGAGGACGGCGAATGAAGGGGATGACATCCGCGCGGCCACTCCGCGCTTCCCCTCCGGATCGACCAGAGCACCGGACACACCAGCAGCAGTCCAGTGACAAGCTCCACCGCAAGTCCACCCCCTGGCCCCAGGACTCCATCCCTCGCCGGCACCCGGGCCCTGGGGCGCCCCAGCAGAATCAGCGGTCTGGACGCCCCAGCACGTCTCGACTTGTCTTCATGCGCGCTGGTTTTAGCCAAGAATCCTTTCGCTTGCCGCTGCTTGTGGACACTATTGGGACCAAGCCAACCGTCTCCAGCCAGTCGGGACAGCCTGATGCTCCAGAGCTGCTTCTGGCTTTTCAAGCTACATCCTCTGGATGAATGAATGAATGAACGTTACAGCGGACCCTAAAGGGATCACCGGGTGGATATGCATGGGTCATTACTGGCGTTTCGGATATTGTCCTGCTTGCTAGCCTTCCGCACCAACAACTTCACCCCTGCTATCTAGACGACGACTGGGCGGCTCACTGGGCGTCCCTGGGGCTGCTTGCGAGCCTCCACTCTTAGCCACTTGCCGTAGGGGGATGCACAGTCGGTGACGCTGCAGTGTGCGGCGGGCTGATGATGAGTGAGTGGCATGACGCACGACACGTACGGCAAATGAGTGTGCTGACACGCACGGTGGTACTGGTTAGTATCACCCTGTCCAGTACAACCGTGCGTGTCAGCACACTCATTTGCCGTACGTGTCGGAGAGGCCGTACGGACGTCATCCCCTTCCCTCGCCGTCCTCAGTGGCCGATATCAATAATGACCCATATCCAGAGCATGTACCTGGAAATACCAGGTTATTGCCCATGCATGTGGAACGACGGCCGCGCAAGGCTGCAACCGAATGCAATTCCCCCTACGACCCCAGGGTGCACTGAACGTCCTCATTCTACTCAAGGCCCTACTCACTAGCTATGCATCTAGAGCCCCGGTCCGTTTCATCTGCCGTATCACGACTGCCGTACACACCGTACACGCGCTGCTGCGGATAGTCTTGGCCCATTCAACGCCAACCACCACGCGCAACGATACCCAACGACGGGTATAACGCTGCTCACCAACGATATGTGGAAACCCTAGGGTGGAAAGGGCCCATAGAGCTGACGTGGTGGGCGTTTGCGTCTAGGACTGACATGGTGCAGACCTCAGAGCTGCCCCCCTTAACACACGCCAGGTTGAGCGGACACCTGTGTAACAATAATAATAATAATAATAATAATAATAATACCTGCAGCAGGACGCCCACGAGTTCTACCTGTCGGCGCTGTCGAGGCTGACGGCTGCAGTGATTGCGGAACCCACAACCCAGGATGCCGCGGCCCAGGGCTGCGGTACCCTGCCGCCAGGCCACGCCCGCCGCGGGATGTGTGGCCTCCACAGTCAAGGAAGAGTACAGCTCCGCCAGCCCCCCGGGAGGGGCCGCAGATACTGCGTCGCCGCTGGGGCCCTCCCTGACGACCGGGTAGGTCATTGTGTACCACCACCGCTGTGCACGACCAGGCGACGATGCATTACCTTGGACGACTTGCGCGTGCGCCCGCTTTGCAGTCACCGGACGGTGGCACGCAGACGCGTTGCCGGATCTGACCCACGGGTCGCTGATGTCTCAACCGTACATCCTTGGCCCTCCCGAGCTCCCGCAGGCCCGACGCTGTCCTTGCCGCCGTACCATCCGTGGCGCTGCGCCTGACGGACCTTCTCCTTCAATCTTCCGGCACCACCACCATCGGAGGCCCACCCGCGGCGACCCTGCCCTCCGACGGACGCGCCAGCGTCCTCTCCACCGCCGCCGTCGCCCTCGCTACACGCATGGCTACGACGGCGGAAGCGGCGGCGGTGACGGCGGCGGCGCCGTTGGCAGGGGAGGAAGGGTTTAGGACGCAGCCGACTCCGCCCCGTGGCGTCTTCTCCACGCCGGGGAAGGGGGGCGGCACTGCAGGTGGCGGCCGCCAGGCGCTGTCGGCGCCGCTGCCGGGTACGCTCCGCGGAGAAGCCGCTGGCAGCTTGACGCCGCTTAGCGGCCGCGGCGGCGGCGGCAGCGAGACGGGGGGCTGCTGCCCAGCGCCGCGGCTGCAGCCCGACACCCTGCTCTCGCTGCTGCCCCTGGCGGCGCCCGGGCGCAAGAGCGGCGACGGCCGCGACCCGGCTGCCGCGCTCGCTGCTGCTGACGTGGCGCTGCAGCCGCCCCTGCTGACTGTGGTACGCGACGTGCTCCCCGTCGGCGGCGTCGATGCTGGCTCAGGCGCCGCGACGGCGGCGGCGCCGCCGCCGGCTTCGGTGGACAGCGTCCGTGCGGCGACGGCGGTGACGGCGATGGTCGCGCTGCTCTGTCGGATGCGGCGGCGCCGCTGCGATGTGACAGCTCAGCTGGACTTGCTGGCGCCGCTGCTGGTGGCGTGCCTGAGGTCCAGGGAGCGAGGGCGCGGGGAGCCGGGCACCGGTGGCGTGTTGTCTCAGGCCACGGCCCTTGCGCTGGAGGCGTTGCTGGCGGGCCGCATGAGCTGCACAGAGCGCCGTCGCATCGCACCTGCGGGGACTGAGGCTGCGGCAGCAGCAGCTGGCCATCCGCCGGATCCGCCGGGCAGCCGCCGGAGGCGGCGACGGCGCGGCCGTTTCGGGGGCTCCGCCGGCGAAACCGCCGCCGCCGTACCCAGGCCGCTCGAGTGCCGGCGCGGCAGCTGGCGGGGGGTATGGATTGGGGAACCGATACGTGGCACAGGAGGCAATACGCGACCCAAGTTACTTACCATACATACCTGAATTGTGCGCTCACTGTTACCGCGGGCGACCGCGTCGCCGCCGGACCCATCCCGGACCAACCAACACGCGACAGCACGAGGACGGACCACACCCCAGACAGCACAAATAATCGAGAACGTAGTACTCACCTGCGCAAATGGGACGAAACGCGGACGGACGGCGAGGCGAACGGAAGATGTGAGTTGCAACAAAGGGCGGACAAACGGCAGGCAAAGGCAAAGGTTAAATTAAAGAGAAAAAATGAAAAGAGCACGCAAACCCGGCGGCGACGCGGCGAAAGAGGGTGGGTCCAGGAAACGGTAGACGGAAATAGCAATGCAAGAATGTACGGGCGTACGGGTGTACGGAAGGGCGACATCGCAGACGGGCGTAGGGTTGGCAGGCACAGAAACAGGAGTTCCGCAATCAGGGAGCAATCGGTGACCGCGGGGGTGACGCAAGAGGGCCGGGTGGCGGACCGGGGTGATCGGCTCCCCACCAGCCCGGCCGGGCGCGCGCGGCCTCACGCATGAGAGGCCGTGGGCGCAGGGGGTTGCGATCGGGGGTGCGTGCGCGTGTGTGGTACGGCGGGTGGCGTGCGGGCGGTGGGGCGGCTGGGCGTAGGGCGGTGACGGGGAGGGGTGGTGAGGGGCGGGAGGAGGGGCGGCGCGAGGGGGCGAGGGTGTCGCCATGGGTGGGTGTGGGGGAGGCGATGGAGTTGCATGCGGGGCTCAACCGAGGATTTATAGGAAAGCAGAGAGACGACGGAGAGCAACACCGCCGGAGTTGCCCGGACGGCGACCTCTGTATCATAGCCCGCAGCCGTGGTAGGGGTGCGGTGATGAAGGGGAGGGGAGGTGTTTAGCCGGTGAGTCGGTCAGGCGGGGCGAAGGTGTTGACGGACGACGCGGAGCAGGTCGGGGTGGGTCGTGCGCCGGGCATAGTAGAAGGACTGTGGGGCGGCGCGGATGAGGGCGTCAAACTTGGCGAGGAGCTGGCGGCGTGGGTAGCCCTGCGCTTCGAGCGAGAGGACGAGCTGGCGGGGGGCTGCAGCAGCTGTTGCTCGGCGCAGCGGACAGCGCCGCCGCTGCCATGGCCGGCGGTGGCCCCAGCGACGCCGGCGGACTGCCGCCGCTGGCGCTGCCGCAAGCCGTGCAGCTGGCGGTGGGCGAGCTCGGATGGGACAGGGTGTTCTTGCTGCCTGACAGCCAGCTTCAGCCGGCGGTGCCCCCGAAGGGGATGTATGCGCAGCGCACATAGCCTGCAGCGCAGCCAGACCGTCAGAAGCCTCAGCAGACAGGAGCCGCGGGACCGTCGTCGATACCGCCGCCAGCGAGGACGGGTGCCAAGGGCGCGCCGTCAGGCCAAGGCCGTACTGCAGGCAGGACGCCTTCCGGACGCAACGGCGGCGGCGGCAGAGGCGGCGGCAAGCGCGCCTTCTGCGACTCGCAGACTAAGTACGTCTGCTGGCGGCGGCGCCGGCGGGGCCAACGGCGTCGTCGTACAAGCGCCGGCGGCGGAGGACGGGCCTCAGCACGCACACTGCCCTGGACGGCATCATCGGAGTGGGCAGCGAGAGCCAGGATTTGGAGGTGACGGACGAAGATGAGGGCGGCGGCGCGGCCTCAGAGGCGGTGGCCGGGAGGCAGCCCTCCGGCGGCACGCCACCGCCAGCTACGGCGCCGCCCACGGCGGCGCCGGCGGCATCCCCGGCGCCGCCACCGCCATCGCCGTCACCCGAACTCGACCCGGCTTTGGACTGCCTTCCGCCTCGGCCGCTGCAGCCGCAGGCCGCGGACGCGGCGGCGACCTCCTGCGTGCCGTCGCGCACTCCCCTGGCGTCAGGGGCGGGCTCCTCCGCAGCACGGCACCACCACCTCCGCGCTCCGTCTTTCGACCTGGATGACCGCCTCAAATCCTGGTGGACAGCCGGTCGGGCATGGAGCTGCGGCGGGGGCTGTCGGTGGCGCTGGGCCTGGCGCTGCCGGCGACGCTGCTGTACGACCACCAGTCGGTGGAGGAGATCGTGGGCTACGCGGCGGCCGACCAGGTGCGAATGTGGGTGGTGGGTGGATGTGGGTGCAGCGGATGGTGGTAGGATGACTTGATTGGGGGACAGAGGTGGAGGTCCAGACACGGTGTGCTTATGGCGTGGGGCGTGGGGCGCTGTCGTACAAATGAATACGTGGCCACCAGTGTCGGAGGTCCTGTTTTGCATGTGTCTGGCCAGCTAGGACACGCAAGGCCAGATCTGGATGCTGAGTCCTTACCCCGCTGTGAAATACATCGTCACGCGCAAGCGTGTGTGTGCGCGACCATGTTGGTTGAAGCATGCGGGCGGTTCGCTGCTCCGTTGGCGCGCAGGAGGGCCGGAGGACGCGCCCGAGGAGCTGACGGACGCCGACGAGTCCTCCGACGGAGAGGCGGGCAGCAGCACGCACCCAACAGCACCACCGTGCCGATGCAGCGGCCGGCCACCCGGCGCGCGGGGCGGCAAAGGCGCCGCCTCCAACTCGGAGGTTCCGCCGACGGCCGCGACGGAGGCTCCGCCGATGGCCGCGACCAGCCTGCCTGAGCGCCGCACCCCCGCGATGAGGGCGTCTGGTGGTCCGAGCAGCGGCAGCTGCCCCGGGAGGCGGTTTGCCCACGTGTTGACAGCGGCCGGAGCGGCGGCGACGGTGGGGTCGATGGGCCGTCAGCACTGAGGGCGCTTCTGTGCGACGCGCTGAGGGAGCCGCTGCCGGAGGATCAAGCAAGGTCAAGAAACCCACAGCCTGACGGACGGCTGCCCGGCGCTGTACGGCCGCGTTCTGACTCCAAGCAGCGACTGTGTGGAGCTGGTGCCGGAGGACGCGCTCCCTGGCAAGCACTGGTCGACATTGCCATCCGGGACACGGATCCGGAGCTGATCCGTTTCGCCCTTGAGGCCGCTCGAGTGCCGGCGCGGCAGCTGGCGGCGGGCTGCAGCAGCTGTTGCTCGGCGCAGCGGACAGCGCCGCCGCCGCTGCCGTGGCCGGCGGCATTCCAACGTACGGCATGTGTACGGCCAATCGCCCGAAGCGTAAACCTTTCTTATAAACCCATACATGTCCTCGGATGCCCGGGCGGCAGAGATGAGCGTACTGGCCAACCGTGGGGCAAGGATACGGCTAGTTGAAATGGTGAGGCCAAGCAGGGAGGCAGGATGTTGGGAGAGGATGACGGGGCGTTCCTCCGGCAGCACCTGGGTGACGGGTTCATATCCCGACAGCGCTGAGTACGCTGAGCGTCGAATGGCATGGTGTTGGTGAGCGACTGGTCTAATTTACAGGGAAAAAGGATTTCAGAATGCTGTAGCTGACCCAACGGAACGAACGGTTCCTCCAGGGATCATCAGATTGGAGGACTAAGGCACGCATCTTGACGCGCATGATAGTGGGACTTGCATGTGTGAGGAGGCATCACCATTGCTGCTGCTCGTGCGTGCCGGATCGCAGTACCGTCTCGTACACGAATCCATACGAGAAAGACAGGCAGTATGAGAAGGGCCTGCAGGTTAGCCCAAGCGTGGACATCAGGAAAAACATTGCGAGAGGTTGAGCCCCTGCAAGAGCCCCTGCATTCATTTGTGACCCTGCTGTGTCAAGCCCTGATCGCCGCGAGCAGTCCAGGTTGCTTGCACCAGGGTTGGAAGGAGGGGGCGCGTGGCGTATCTCACGCTGGGCAACGGCTCTGTCACTCTTGAGGGAGCAGGGCAGGGCAGCGCGGGGCAGGGCGGGGCTGCCTCTGCCGCCGCGCGCCTCCCCCACCACGGTTCGACAGCCTGGCGGCGGGGCCCAGAGAGACGTCCTGCACACAAGTTGACGCAGGCAGGGCCGTAATGATGTCGGGGCTTAGGCGGCCTAAAGTCGTATCCGATTTGATGACGTTACGGCGGTCGTGGGGGGTTGCACGTGGTTGCCTGCTGTTGCTGCCTCTGCCGCCGCCTCCCCCGCCAAGTTGACATCCAAAGCTACATAGGCACCAGTTTGTTTGGGAGGTGCGGGAGGGCTCAAAGCCGATGGCCCCTCCTCCTCTCCTCTGATAGCGCTTCACCCCGAAGCATTGCCGGTGCCGCGCGACAGGGGAGGTGACGTAAATGGCAGTACTGCAATGGACCTGCTGCGCAACACGCCACACCAACCTGCAACACGCCATTATTGTCTGAATTGCTAAGCGGCTGACCATCTCCAAGTTCGCTGGCTTGCCTAGTTACCGACGGTATCCCTTCACAAGCATGCTAGCTCCGTGATGCCGCATATTGTTGTTCGTTGGCGCTGGCATACGGCCACGTCCAGTCACGTCCACCTCCACTGGGGCCTGATTAGAGACCGGGAGCAGTTTCGGCACATATCAGGTACTACAGGGCAGGACACGGCAGTGCCGTACTTGTACGCATACCGGCATACGGTGGCCTGCGAGCTGCTACCCCCGACTGCCTGAGGAGAGGCGCCGCTGTCTTGAGACGACAGCAGCCGCTGCGCCAAGCCCCCGAGACCCATCGAGGCTACGCGCCCTCGTGTACGTGTTAATCCTCCAAAGCCAATTACCAATTACCAATCAAGTCATGCAGGCAGGCAGTGAATCGGTCTGCCTGTCAGCCGAAGACGAGTTAGTCAGTCCACAACCAAGTCATCAGTCAATCTTACCCATGGGTTGGTCAGCTTCGTTGATCAGTCGGTCACTGCAGTACAGCAGGTGCGGTGGTACTGCTTTCCGTGCAGTCTCATCATGTTAGCATGGACCCTGGGGCAGCAGCTGGGGCCAATGCCCCACATACGGCTGGGCGGGCTTGCAAAGGCTTGGTGGTGGATATGGGCTGATGGGCGGATGGGCTGGGATTCGATGTGCATTTGGTGTATGTGTCGTCGATCGAATCCCAAGTAGTGCTGCACGTGCTCTTGATTGGGAGTCAGCTGTTTGGGTAAAACGTCGTCGCCCAGCCAGTTTTGGCCGGGGTGCTGAGCATCTCCGCTGCTGCTAGACAGGGAAACGGCCCTCTCAGCAGAATCATCCCGACACTAAGCAGCTCGAGCCTGCACTGCTCGCCACGGCATTCCTCCTGCTGCTCAAGCAGTACTGTATTCGATGATTGCCGTGATGAGTCCTGGACCGCTGGTGTCTTGCCCTGCCTAGCATTCCGTTGCCCTCGCTTTCATAGTGATTTACATCTATTGTGTGTATGGCCGAAGAGCTGCAGGGGCCTGTATGTCCGTGTGCATGGTGACACCGTTGGGTCCCGGCGGGTTGTAAGAGCGTCACTGCTGCAGGGCCGAATGTGGGGTTGGTGGGGTCATTGCAACCAAAGAATGAGGTAGTCCGTTCCGGAGCCAGGCAGGTCTGGCGCTGCCGGAAAGAGGTCCACTGTGGCCCGAGCCCAGCGCAGGGCATGATCCCGCTCGCTGCGGTGCGGTGCAGAACAAAACTGGTCAGCACGCATCACATCATCACGGCACATAGACAGGCCTGGAAGGACGGAGCACCTCCAGGGTCCCTCGGCTTCCGGCGCTCCCTCTAACCTCTGCCCTCATCATGTCCAGCTCGGACGCCCACCTCCGGCGCCCGCCCAGCACACACCCGGTTTGTCCGGGCGGGGTCCCCACCCGCGGGCACCCTCGCGACCGCCCGCAGGCAGCACCCCACTGTCCCCCAGCCCAGCCCGCAAGCTCCACACTCCCCCTATGTTACCCTTATTAACCTCGCGGCTGCTCAAGCGGCCGTGATCGTCAGCCGTGCTGCACATTAAACCACCGCCAGGGCAGATGCAGTGCCCCAGCCGCTGCGAGGCACACCCCGGCTGCCCAAGCGTGTGGGGTCCGGAGGCGATAGTGCTGCCTGATGAGACCCCGCATGACACACATGAGGCGGCAACAACCCGGCCCCGACACGGCCTTCCTCGATGCCGCTGGCCCCCACACCGCCGCCGGCCTTGACTTAAGCCGCACTGAATCTGGCCCAGCCATCCTGACCGCCGCCACCGCCGACGCCAGCGGCCCAACCTTCGACCCGTTCCGCCGTTCGACAACACTCTGTGGGTGGAGGCGGGCATGACATTGGAAAGGGCACACGGCTGTAAGTTCCGCAAGCCAAGTCATGCAGCCCCCCTCGCTCCCTCCCTCCCTTGCCCGCCCCCCCCGGTACTCATCCGGCCAACTCAGCCAGCTGTTTTAGGATTTTGGTTGTACACCGTGTCGACTCATCGTACACGTGTCGTACAGTTAAGTGTCAGCAGCTCGTACATGCCCGCACTAATAACCCCTGCCCCTTAGCCCTTACAGCCGCCCATGCCCAACTGACCTACGCATTGGGCGACTCGGCAGCGCCCTCTCCGGTGTCCTGCATGCGACATGGCAATGAAGCATGTGCACGGTGGGCAGCGGACGACGGAGATACATCATCAGCGGTGTATGCATACATCGGTCGGGCATGGCGCAACTTACATAGCGCCCGCCCGCAGGAGGCTTCGTGGTCTTGCTTCATCTATCTTCTGATGACTGTCAACGATACATAAATTTCCACTGCTGCCCCGAGTGGGTTGGAAGGATCGCTGCTGTGACAGCGTCGTCACTGCATCCCCATCCCTGCCCGTCATGATCTATCCCTCATTCTCATGTACGTACCTCCGCGGCCTCGCCTCCCTTGGTGTTTTCCGCAGCCTGGGCGCCGTGGCCACGGCGCCCAGGGAGTGGAGGCCTCCCATGGGAGGCCTCTACTCCCTGGGCGGCCTCCGCGGCCCCCGTTTGCTTGCTGATGAAGCCGACCTGCATATCCCGAACCACACCATAGGATGGGTCATAAACATTGGGTCGTTCGTTCAACCAGATTTAACATACAGAGAATACATCTGCAGATCAGGTTGCGCGGAACATGCATTAATCGGGCGTGAAAGGCAAAAGCCTGAACACGTACAGGCATCTAAGGACGGAATCATGATCTCGGCACATTAGGCTTTACGGATGTTGAAAAGGGAGGGTGGCCAAGCACTACCACCAATGCCTTGGCCTGGAAAGTGCATTGAACTCAGCCAGCAGGCATGCAGTACTATTTCGTATGTTTGTTACCTCGGCGTCCTCAGGCACGGCCTGCAACTGCCCCGTCGGCGCCCACACCATCGGCGCATGGCTAGGCTTGACACCCTGAAAGGGAACAGAACGGCGGGGGAAGCACGCAAGGGAATAATGTATTGCACCGTGGACGGAGCCGAAACGACATACATATATACCAATAGGTAGTCCGTTCAAACCAAGGCAGGCTTATATATCGCCTTTCACGCCTCACGCACGCTATGCTATTAACCCAACGGCGGCTCACGCATGCACACAGACCGCGCGCTCAAGCAACATGATTTGAAGACCCCCTCGCTCCAACACAGATCAACCCAGTCATCAAGGTGCATTAGTCGCCGAGTTGCATCTATCGACACAGTGACGCGGGCGGCTGCACTACCTTGCGCTTCTCGTGCCACAACCGACTAAACCGACCCTTACAGCTGCCCAGCCATGCCCAGCTGACCCCCGTGTTGGGCGACTCAGTGATAATATAAACAAGCAAGGCCAACACAAACCAAACCAACGAAGCGTTCGGTGTTTCCTGTCAAGAAAAACGGTCTTCTGTGTAACTGCCCAGAGCGTCGATCTTGGGCTTAGAGATTACAGCGTGGCCGTACGGTTTCAAATGAGGGCAAGTCGCGGAGAGATCCACTGAAATAGTAATCAAACCCTACCATTCCCTAAGGCATCGAGTCTGTGACCACGAGGATGCAGATTCGATCCAGGTCATCAGGGCAAAATGTATGAGAATCGTTTAGTAGTCCCGTGTGGACATCAGCCCGGCTCTTCGGTCGGGTCCAAGTCCGACCTACCCTGGTGTACAGAAGTATGTAGTGGCCTTGTGCCACGGTTAAAGGGATAGCCAGAGATGTGTGCCTCAAGCGGGTCGGACTAATACCGGGTCCGGCCACATATCAGAAAGTAGTTTTGGGGGCCTGTTGGTAACTCAGACAGGGGCCTCAGATGGAGAACACATACTGGCCATCAATGACGGCACTGGCAGTCCCCTTAACACATGCTTGGGCTTAGCGGTCCTTGGCGTTTCTTTTCTTTCTCAGGTCACAAAATCATATTGCCAGTACTGACAGGTGGCCACACATGCCGTCCCGTTCGGTACCCAGATTGACGTGCCTTCTCACACAGAAGCAGGCATACTTTCCTGCCTGCAGGTACCCATCCAACCCCATCTCCTTACTACAAGCCGTAACGCAACTACTACAACTACCCAGAAACTCGTAATATTCCATGGTTATGGAGTAAATATGTCTCACCTGCGCAGTGGCGGCCTTATCTGATGTGGACGCTTCAGCAGCTGCTTGGTGCTCCCGCCTGACAGCAGCCAATATGTCCTCCTTAAGCAGCTTGAAGGCGGCCAGCAGCTCCGCCTGTGTGCATTGCAAAATCAGACATGACTACGCATATGTGATAATATAAACAAGCAAGGCCAACACAAACCAAACCAACGAAGCGTTCGGTGTTTCCTTTCGAGAAAAACGGTCTTCTGTGTAACTGCCCAGAGCGTCGATCTTGGGCTTAGAGATTACAGCGTGGCCGTACGGTTTCAAATGAGGGCAAGTCGCGGAGAGATCCACTGAAATAGTAATCAAACCCTACCATTCCCTAAGGCATCGAGTCTGTGACCACGAGGATGCAGATTCGATCCAGGTCATCAGGGCAAAATGTATGAGAATCGTTTAGTAGTCCCGTGTGGACATCAGCCCGGCTCTTCGGTCGGGTCCAAGTCCGACCTACCCTGGTGTACAGAAGTATGTAGTGGCCTTGTGCCACGGTTAAAGGGATAGCCAGAGATGTGTGCCTCAAGCGGGTCGGACTAATACCGGGTCCGGCCACATATCAGAAAGTAGTTTTGGGGGCCTGTTGGTAACTCAGACAGGGGCCTCAGATGGAGAACACATACTGGCCATCAATGACGGCACTGGCAGTCCCCTTAACACATGCTTGGGCTTAGCGGTCCTTGGCGTTTCTTTTCTTTCTCAGGTCACAAAATCATATTGCCAGTACTGACAGGTGGCCACACATGCCGTCCCGTTCGGTACCCAGATTGACGTGCCTTCTCACACAGAAGCAGGCATACTTTCCTGCCTGCAGGTACCCATCCAACCCCATCTCCTTACTACAAGCCGTAACGCAACTACTACAACTACCCAGAAACTCGTAATATTCCATGGTTATGGAGTAAATATGTCTCACCTGCGCAGTGGCGGCCTTATCTGATGTGGACGCTTCAGCAGCTGCTTGGTGCTCCCGCCTGACAGCAGCCAATATGTCCTCCTTAAGCAGCTTGAAGGCGGCCAGCAGCTCCGCCTGTGTGCATTGCAAAATCAGACATGACTACGCATATGTGATAATATAAACAAGCAAGGCCAACACAAACCAAACCAACGAAGCGTTCGGTGTTTCCTTTCGAGAAAAACGGTCTTCTGTGTAACTGCCCAGAGCGTCGATCTTGGGCTTAGAGATTACAGCGTGGCCGTACGGTTTCAAATGAGGGCAAGTCGCGGAGAGATCCACTGAAATAGTAAACAAACCCTACCATTCCCTAAGGCATCGAGTCTGTGACCACGAGGATGCAGATTCGATCCAGGTCATCAGGGCAAAATGTATGAGAATCGTTTAGTAGTCCCGTGTGGACATCAGCCCGGCTCTTCAGTTGGGTCCAAGTCCGACCTACCCTGGTGTACAGAAGTATGTAGTGGCCTTGTGCCACGGTTAAAGGGATAGCCAGAGATGTGTGCCTCAAGCGGGTCGGACTAATAATGGGTCCGGCCACATACCAGAAAGTAGTTTTGGGGGCCTGTTGGTAACTCAGACAGGGGCCTCAGATGGAGAACACATACTGGCCATCAATGCCGGCACTGGCAGTCCCCTTAACACATGCCCTATGGCATTCATACCCAGGGTAAACGGGGGGTAACCCCCGGGTACCTCCCTACGGGGCTGGGTGGGTAAACGTATCCCAGGGTAACCCCACTGTAATTCCTCACATGTAAAATCTGTTCATTTATGTGCGTGAAGCCCATGGTCGCCTAGTCTTTCATCTGTTGTAGAAGGAGCTGTTTGCGCTGAAGGCCAGTTCGTTTGACTGTCCAACAGTCCAAGTTGTACAATTTCGCTCCATCATGGCGGCCAGAACGCAAACAGTGTTGCTGATTGTTCTCGTACTATTGCAAATGAGTTACTTCCTATCACCTCAACTTAGGGCAAATATTGCTGTAATTGACTAGTGACAACTGAAACGAAACGGAAGCCATGCGCAAACTAAGTGAATTGTTATAAATATTAAAGTCGAGAGCTTTGTAGTGTAAACAATTGCGACGGCCCAACCCTTTCTCCACCCAGCACCGCGTAGGATGTATCCAGGAGGACGGAGGCTATCATGGGGGCGGGGCAAGCGGATGCTTTCAACCTTCATGGCACTGCGCTTCAGCCACCGCGTGCCTTTTGTTGCCGGTCTGGTTGGCGGCGTCTGGCTGCGCGCCGGTTGCTGGTACCGTTCCCAACGTTGGCTTGCTGGCCCCGCAGGCCGTGTTTGCGTGTGGAAGGTAAGCAAGGCAGGCATGCAACGGGTTCCCGTCAGGCTGGCGCGTCCTGGCAAAGTAGCATTCAGGTGAGGCAGCCATGGGGTCGGGCTCAGGGAGGGTGCTTGCGGGGGGGTGTAGGGACACTCAGGTTGCTTTACTAGACACAAATCGAACGGAGAGGCCGCGCTAGCAGCCGCTGCTATCATGGGCGGGGCGACGTGTGCCTTGTGTTGCCGGGCTGGTTGGCGGCGTCTAACTGCGCGCCGGTTGCTGGTACCGTTCCCAACGTTGGCTTGCTGGCGCCGCAGGCCGTGTTTGCGTGTGGAAGGTAAGCAAGGCAGGCATGCAACGGGTTCCCGTCAGGCTGGCGCGTCCTGGCAAAGTAGCATTCAGGTGAGGCAGCCATGGGGTCGGGCTCAGGGAGGGTGCTTGCGGGGGGGTGTAGGGACACTCAGGTTGCTTTACTAGACACAAATCGAACGGAGAGGCCGCGCTAGCAGCCGCTGCTATCATGGGCGGGGCGACGTGTGCCTTGTGTTGCCGGGCTGTTTGGCGGCGTCTAACTGCGCGCCGGTTGCTGGTACCGTTCCCAACGTTGGCTTGCTGGCGCCGCAGGCCGTGTTTGCGTGTGGAAGCAAGGCGGGCGTGCAACGGGTTCCCGCCGGGCTGGCGCGGCGAAGTAGCATTATTCAGGTGAGGCAGCCGTGGGTTCAGGCTCAGGGAGGGTGCGTGCCGGGGTGTGACGGGACGCTCGGGTTGCTTTACTAGACACAAATCGAACGGGGTAAACGGGGAGGCCGCCCTTGCAGCCGCTGGTTTCTAGTGCCGTTCCCAACTTTGGCTGGCTGGCCCCGCATGCAGGCCATGTTTGCGTGTGGAATCTATACTTGATAGATTCATGCATGTGCAGCGGTGGTTCTCACCACCATGTCATACACTGGATTGGCTGTGTGTCAGCGTGTGACAGCGGTGGAGCATGATAACAGACGGCGGGCTGGGGAAGCAACGCCAATTACGGTGCCCATCATGGGCGGGGCGGGCCAGCGGGTCGGAGAAGACTGACGTGTGGGCGGGCTGGGTAAAGTGGATGTACTTCGTAGATTTGTGCTCTGACCAGGGCGGGCTGGTCAGGGCCGATGCGTGCTCAGGGCGGGGCGGGCTGGTGAGGGCCGATGCGTGCTCAGGGCGGGGCGAGCTGGGGAAGGGGAATGCGTGCTCAAGGGGGGGCAGGCTGGTGAGGGCCGATGCGTGCTCAGGGCAGGGCGGGCTGGTGAGGGCCGATGCGTGCTTAGGGCGGGGCGGGCTGGTGAGGGCCGATGTGTGCTCAGGGCGGGGCAGGCTGGTGAGGGCCGATGCGTGCTCAGGGCGGTGAGGGCCGATGCGTGCTCAGGGCGGGGCGAGCTGGGGAAGGGGAATGCGTGCTCAGGGCGGGGCGGGCTGGTGAGGGCCGATGCGTTCTCAGGGCGGGGCAGGCTGGTGAGGGCCGATGCGTGCTCATGGCAGGGCAGGCTGGTGAGGGCCGATGCGTGCTCAGGGCGGGGCGGGCTGGTGAGGGCCGATGCGTTCTCAGGGCGGGGCAGGCTGGTGAGGGCCGATGCGTGCTCATGGCAGGGCGAGCTGGTGAGGGCCGAGCGTGCACAGGGCGGGGCGGGCTGGTGAGGGCCGATGCGTGCTCAGGGCGGGGCGGGCTGGTGAGGGCCGATGCGTGCTCAGGGCAGGGCAGGCTGGTGAGGGCCGATGCGTGTTCAGGGCGGGGCGGGCTGGTGAGGGCCGATGCGTGCTTAGGGCGGGGCGAGCTGGTGAGGGCCGATGTGTGCTCAGGGCGGGGCAGGCTGGTGAGGGCCGATGCGTGCTCAGGGCGGTGAGGGCCGATGCGTGCTCAGGGCGGGGCGAGCTGGGGAAGGGGAATGCGTGCTCAGGGCGGGGCGGGCTGGTGAGGGCCGATGCGTTCTCAGGGCGGGGCAGGCTGGTGAGGGCCGATGCGTGCTCATGGCAGGGCAGGCTGGTGAGGGCCGATGTGTGCTCAGGGCGGGGCAGGCTGGTGAGGGCCGATGCGTGCTCAGGGCGGTGAGGGCCGATGCGTGCTCAGGGCGGGGCGAGCTGGGGAAGGGGAATGCGTGCTCAGGGCGGGGCGGGCTGGTGAGGGCCGATGCGTTCTCAGGGCGGGGCAGGCTGGTGAGGGCCGATGCGTGCTCATGGCAGGGCAGGCTGGTGAGGGCCGATGCGTGCTCAGGGCGGGGCGGGCTGGTGAGGGCCGATGCGTTCTCAGGGCGGGGCAGGCTGGTGAGGGCCGATGCGTGCTCATGGCAGGGCGAGCTGGTGAGGGCCGAGCGTGCTCAGGGCGGGGCGGGCTGGTGAGGGCCGATGCGTGCTCAGGGCGGGGCGGGCTGGTGAGGGCCGATGCGTGCTCAGGGCAGGGCAGGCTGGTGAGGGCCGATGCGTGTTCAGGGCGGGGCGGGCTGGTGAGGGCCGATGCGTGCTCAGGGCAGGGCGGGCTGGTGAGGGCCGATGCGTGCTTAGGGCGGGGCGGGCTGGTGAGGGCCGATGTGTGCTCAGGGCGGGGCAGGCTGGTGAGGGCCGATGCGTGCTCAGGGCGGTGAGGGCCGATGCGTGCTCAGGGCGGGGCGAGCTGGGGAAGGGGAATGCGTGCTCAGGGCGGGGCGGGCTGGTGAGGGCCGATGCGTTCTCAGGGCGGGGCAGGCTGGTGAGGGCCGATGCGTGCTCATGGCAGGGCAGGCTGGTGAGGGCCGATGCGTGCTCAGGGCGGGGCGGGCTGGTGAGGGCCGATGCGTTCTCAGGGCGGGGCAGGCTGGTGAGGGCCGATGCGTGCTCATGGCAGGGCGAGCTGGTGAGGGCCGAGCGTGCTCAGGGCGGGGCGGGCTGGTGAGGGCCGATGCGTGCTCAGGGCGGGGCGGGCTGGTGAGGGCCGATGCGTGCTTAGGGCGGGGCGGGCTGGTGAGGGCCGATGTGTGCTCAGGGCGGGGCAGGCTGGTGAGGGCCGATGCGTGTTCAGGGCGGGGCGGGCTGGTGAGGGCCGATGCGTGCTCAGGGCGGGGCGAGCTGGTGAGGGCCGATGCGTGCTCAGGGCGGGGCGAGCTGGGGAAGGGGAATGCGTGCTCAGGGCGGGGCGGGCTGGTGAGGGCCGATTCGTGCTCAGGGCGGGGCAGGCTGGTGAGGGCCGACGCGTGTCATGGCAGGGCAGGCTGGTCAGGGCTGATGAGTGCTCAGGGCGGGGCGAGCTGGTGAGGGCTGATACGTGCTCAGGGCGGTGAGAGCCGATGCGTGCTCAGGGCGGGGCAGGCTGGTGAGGGCCGATGTGTGCTCAGGGCGGGGCGAGCTGGTGAGGGCCGATGCGTGCTCAGGGCGGTGAGGGCCGATGCGTGCTCAGGGCGGGGCGAGCTGGGGAAGGGGAATGCGTGCTCAGGGCGGGGCGGGCTGGTGAGGGCCGATGCGTTCTCAGGGCGGGGCAGGCTGGTGAGGGCCGATGCGTGCTCAGGGCGGGGCGGGCTGGTAAGGGCCGATGCGTGCTCAGGGCGGGGCAGGCTGGTGAGGGCCGATGCATGCTCAGGGCGGGGCGAGCTGGTGAGGGCCGATGCGTGCTCAGGGCAGGGCGGGCTGGTGAGGGCCGATGCGTGCTTAGGGCGGGGCGGGCTGGTGAGGGCCGATGTGTGCTCAGGGCAGGGCAGGCTGGTGAGGGCCGATGCGTGTTCAGGGCGGGGCGGGCTGGTGAGGGCCGATGCGTGCTCAGGGCGGGGCGGGCTGGTGAGGGCCGATGCGTGCTCAGGGCGGGGCGAGCTGGGGAAGGGGAATGCGTGCTCAGGGCGGGGCGGGCTGGTCAGGGCCGATGCGTGCTCAGGGCGGGGCAGGCTGGTGAGGGCCGATGCATGCTCAGGGCGGGGCGAGCTGGTGAGGGCCGATGCGTGCTCAGGGCAGGGCGGGCTGGTGAGGGCCGATGCGTGCTTAGGGCGGGGCGGGCTGGTGAGGGCCGATGTGTGCTCAGGGCGGGGCAGGCTGGTGAGGGCCGATGCGTGCTCAGGGCGGTGAGGGCCGATGCGTGCTCAGGGCGGGGCGAGCTGGGGAAGGGGAATGCGTGCTCAGGGCGGGGCGGGCTGGTGAGGGCCGATGCGTTCTCAGGGCGGGGCAGGCTGGTGAGGGCCGATGCGTGCTCAGGGCGGGGCGGCTGGTGAGGGCGGGGGGGGGGGGGGGGGGGGGGGGGGGGGGGGGGGGGGTGCGTGTCAGGGGGGGCGGGCTGGTGAGGGCCGATGCGTGCTCAGGGCGGGGCGGCTGGTGAGGGCCGATGCGTTGCTCAGGGCGGGGCAGGCTGGTGAGGGCCGATGCGTGCTCAGGGCGGTGAGGCCGATGCGTGTCAGGGGGGGCGGCTGGGGGGGGGGGGGGGGGGGGGGGGGGGCGTGGTGTCAGGGGGGGGGGCGGCGGGGGGGGGGGGGGGGGGGGGGGGGGGGGGGGGGGGGGGGGGGGGGGGGGGGGGGGGGGGGGGGGGGGGCGGGTGGAGGGCCGATGCGTGCTCAGGGCGGGGCGGCTGGTGAGGGCCGATGCATGCTCAGGGCGGGGCGAGCTGGTGAGGGCGATGCGTGCTCAGGGCGGGGCGGGCTGGTGAGGGCCGATGCGTGCTTAGGGCGGGGCGGGCTGGTGAGGGCCGATGTGTGCTCAGGGCAGGGCAGGCTGGTGAGGGCCGATGCGTGCTCAGGGCGGGGCGGGCTGGTGAGGGCCGATGCGTGCTCAGGGCGGGGCGAGCTGGTGAGGGCCGATGCGTGCTCAGGGCGGGGCGAGCTGGGGAAGGGGAAATGCGTGCTCAGGGCGGGGCGGGCTGGTGAGGGCCGATTCGTGCTCAGGGCGGGGGCGAGGCTGCGTGAGCGGGCGCGATGCGTGTCATGGCAGGGCGAGGCTGGTCAGCGGCTTGATGCGTGCTCAGGGCGGGGCGAGCTGGTGAGCCGGCTGGATACGTGCTCAGGCGGCGGTGAGAGCCGATGCGTGCTCAGGGCGGGGCAGGCTGGTGAGGGCCGATGCGTGCTCAGGGCGGGGCAGAGCTGGTGAGGGCCGATGCGTGCTCAGGGCGGTGGAGGGCCGATGCGTGCTCAGGGCGGGCTGGGGCGAGCTGGGGAAGGGGAATGCGTGCTCAGGGCGGGGGCGGGGCTGGGTGAGGGCGAGCTGGGGAGGGGCGGGGGGCGGGGGGCTGGTGAGGGCGATGCGTTCTCAGGGCGGGGCAGGCTGGATGCGTGCTCATGGCAGGGCAGGCTGGTCAGGGCCGATGCGTGCTCAGGGCGGGGGCGAGCTGGGGAAGGGGAATGCGTGCTCAGGGCGGGGCGGACTGGTGAGAATACAGGTTAATTAAAAGTTCAGAGTCGAAGACGTTGAGGCTTTAGTTCCAGTATGCGTGTTGAATACAAATGATGTACCGCGCGATATACATATCGTGCCGTACATCATCTGAGAACATTCACATTGACGCCTTCATTACCACTTCGCATTTTTGAGTTTTGGACTTTACAGCTCTTTATCACCAGTCCAGTTTGGGCAGCTCATCAGGGAGCATGCACGCACAGTGTGTCGCTGTCCTTGTGGAGGAATGTCTGCCTTTGCATACCAATTAACAAAATTGTTATTGCAATCTATCATTTACGGAAATTAACAATTTGGCCTTTGCGTTTTGCCTCAATGGTGTGTACGGATGTCATCCGTGTCGGGCGTCGCTGCTCGCCCTTCTCGCTTTCCCAACGTTTGTTCTCATTTGTCCAAACAGATAAAGTTTATAATAAATATGCAGTGTTTTGGTAAAAATACTTAATATCTTCCTAAACGATGTTATCCTTTGACTGGCGGAAACAATAGTCAATATTCAGCCAGGCACAGCTGACCTTCGACATTTCACCTTGCAGCCAATGTAGCAATGGAACTGATGAGAGGAATGCGTCGGTCAGGCTTCAGTCACAAAAGGCTCGCTCGCTCCACAGACGCTAACGTAGTCTGCCTCGCCAATCTCCAGCTTTTCTTCTCTGCTTATAATAGATATCAAGCATTGTGGTAAGTACTTGCCAGTTTCCTAACCAATTGCATTCGTTGACTGGCGGTAACAATAGTCAACATTCAGCGAATCACAGCTAGCCTGTGGCATTTTCACCGCACCGTGGATGTGGTAATTCTATAATCATGAAACTGGTAAGATAAGTGCGTCGTTGAGGGTCCAGTTGCAAAAGGCTCGCTTCGTTGCTCCGCAAAAGCTCACTCAGTCTGTATGTCCTGTCTGTCTGCTTCATTGCTCTATTCTCAAGTTCAAATCTACAGCAACACGTAAGTTTTGTAAATCTTGCTGCATTGTCTTGCTTTTATCTTTTGCGTCGTCAAGGCCACGATGTGTAATGCCACTTTGCACTCTTGCGCTGTGCAGGCATCATCGCTTGCTGGAGAAAGATAAGCTTATGGACTGGACCTTGTGCTTTGGCTGGACAGCGGCGGACCGGCAGGCGGGACCAGGCGCGGGCTAGCCAGCAGCAGGGGCGGGGGCAGGCCTGCAGGCCAGAGGGGCCAGCCGACCAACTGGGCCGGCCGTGGCGGGCCAGGAGGCGTGGCCGGGCTTGCTGGGATAGGCGTGTTTGAGGGGTGAGACACACAAACAAACGTATGTACCCTTTCCTCTTGGATTTGATGAAGGAGTTATTGTGGATGCATGGGGACAGCACGTAAGGTGTGTCTGAGATTCCACAGCCAGGCTTCAGGATGCTTGGTGTGTGTGGTGTAGGGACTGGACTGTTGATGTTAGTGGGGATGTGTAGGATGATAGTGCCAAATCAAGGGTGAATGCTGCATGGTGTTTGAGGACACAATCAGTGGAGAGAGGCATTCCGGACCAGCTTGAAATGTATTCTGTAAAATGACGGCCAATGCCTGGGTTACCCCCTCCGTTACCCCTGGGTAATGATGCTACCCCTACCCCTGGGTACAATTACCCACCCCCCCTTGTCACGAGGGTGGGTGGGTAACCATTACCCCACCCTCACCCCCTGGGTAACGGTTACGAGGGGGTTACCCCCCCTATAATGTCATAGGGATGCTTGGGCTTAGCGGTCCTTGGCGTCTTTCGTTTTTCTTTTCTTTCTCAGTTCACAAAATCATATTGCCAGTACTGACAGGTGGCCACACATGCCGTCCCGTTCGGTACCCAGATTGACGCGCCTTCTCACACAGAAGCAGGCATACTTTCCTGCCTGCAGGTACCCATCCAACCCCATCTCCTTACTACAAGCCGTAACGCAACTACCCAGAAACTCGTAATATTCCATGGTTATGGAGTAAATATGTCTCACCTGCGCAGTGGCGGCCTTATCTGATGTGGACGCTTCAGCAGCTGCTTGGTGCTCCCGCCTGACAGCAGCCAATATGTCCTCCTTAAGCAGCTTGAAGGCGGCCAGCAGCTCCGTCTGTGTGCATTGCAAAATCAGACATGACTACGCATATGTGATAATATAAACAAGCAAGGCCAACACAAACCAAACCAACGAAGCGTTCGGTGTTTCCTGTCAAGAAAAACGGTCTTCTGTGTAACTGCCCAGAGCGTCGATCTTGGGCTTAGAGATTACAGCGTGGCCGTACGGTTTCAAATGAGGGCAAGTCGCGGAGAGATCCACTGAAATAGTAAACAAACCCTACCATTCCCTAAGGCATCGAGTCTGTGACCACGAGGATGCAAATTCGATCCAGGTCATCAGGGCAAAATGTATGAGAATCGTTTAGTAGTCCCGTGTGGACATCAGCCCGGCTCTTCAGTCGGGTCCAAGTCCGACCTACCCTGGTGTACAGAAGTATGTAGTGGCCTTGTGCCACGGTTAAAGGGATAGCCAGAGATGTGTGCCTCAAGCGGGTCGGACTAATAATGGGTCCGGCCACATACCAGAAAGTAGTTTTGGGGCCTGTTGGTAACTCAGACAGGGGCTTCAGATGGAGAACACATACTGGATGGCCATCAATGCCGGCACTGGCAGTCCCTTAACACATGCTTGGGCTTAGCGGTCCTTGGCGTCTTTCGTTTTTCTTTTCTTTCTCAGTTCACAAAATCATATTGCCAGTACTGACAGGTGGCCACACATGCCGTCCCGTTCGGTACCAGATTGACGCGCCTTCTCACACAGAAGCAGGCATACTTTCCTGCCTGCAGGTACCCATCCAACCCCATCTCCTTACTACAAGCCGTAACGCAACTACCCAGAAACTCGTAATATTCCATGGTTATGGAGTAAATATGTCTCACCTGCGCAGTGGCGGCCTTATCTGATGTGGACGCTTCAGCAGCTGCTTGGTGCTCCGCCTGACAGCAGCCAATATGTCCTCCTTAAGCAGCTTGAAGGCGCCAGCAGCTCCGTCTGTGTGCATTGCAAAATCAGACATGACTACGCATATGTGATAATATAAACAAGCAAGGCCAACACAAACCAAACCAACGAAGCGTTCGGTGTTTCCTGTCAAGAAAAACGGTCTTCTGTGTAACTGCCCAGAGCGTCGATCTTGGGCTTAGAGATTACAGCGTGGCCGTACGGTTTCAAATGAGGGCAAGT
>BDSI01000260.1:0-47500 GCA_003117195.1 Eudorina sp. 2006-703-Eu-15
AAACAGCATGGCAGAGGGCACGGCGCGGCAGACGGCACGGCCCGGCATGGTACACGGCACGGCATGGCAGACGGCACGGCACGGCAGACAGCAGACGGCACTGCATGGCGGACGGCATGGCATGGCAGACGGCACGGCAGCGCAAGGCAAGGCATGTCACGGCACAGGCAGACGGCACGGCAGACAGCACGGCACGACGGCACAGCAGACGGTACGGCATGGCATACGGCATGGCAAACAGCGGACGACACTGCATGGCATACAGCATGGCATGGCAAGGCACACGGCACGGCAGCAGTGGAGGGCACGGCAAAGCACCGCCGCACGCGTTGCGGCCGAGCATGACACACACGGCAAGCAGCACGCAGCCAGCATGGGCAGACGGCACGACACACGGCACAGCAAGGCACACGGCAGGCAAAACACACAGCATGCCGTTTGCGTGTTGTGACGGCACGGCAGACGCCACGACAAGCAAGACGGCACGGCAAAGGCACACGGCACGGCACAGCATGTTGGCACGGCAAGGCAGACGGCACGCGGCCAACGGCACGACACACCGGCAGACTGCACGCACGGCAGACGGTATGGCACAGCCAACGGCACGGCACAGCAACGGAACAGCATGGCAGACGGATAGGCAAGGCACACGGCACGGCACAGCAGATGTCGCGGCAAGGCAGACAGCATGGCACGGCAGAATGCACGCACAATGCACGGCACGGCAGACGGCAACAGTATGGCACGGCAAACTGCACATCAGACGGCACGGCAGACGGTGCGGCACGGCATGGCAGACAACAGACGGCACTGAATGACATACGGCATGGCATGGCATGGCACGGCACACGGCACAGCACGGCAGACGGCACGGCATGGCACACGCGCGGCAAGGCGCACTGCATGGCACAGCAGACGGCAGGGCAAGGCGGACGGTATCGCACAGCCAACGGCACGACACGACAGATCGCACGGCACGGCAGACGGTACGGCAGACGGCATGGCACGGCAGACGCCACGGCAAGCAAGACGGCACGGCAAGGCGCACGGCACGGCACCCTGCGCGCGCCGCGTGATGACAAGGACGTGAGACGCGGGCAGCTACGGTGACCAGCGGCGCCGAACGGCGCCGGCTAGTCTGCTGTGCCGTGCCGTTGGCTGTGCCATACCGTCTGCCGTGCCGTGCAGTCTGCCGTGTCGTGCCGTTGGCCGTGCTGTGCCGTCTGCCTTGCCGTGCCACATGCTGTGCCGTGCCGTGTGCCTTGCCGTGCCGTCTTGCTTGTCGTGGCGTCTGCCGTGCCGTCACAACGCAAACGGCATGCTGTGTGTTTTGCCGTGCCGTGTGCCTTGCTGTGCCGTGTGTCGTGCCGTCTGCCATGCTGTGCTGCGTGCCTTGCCGTGCCATGTGTCATGCTCGGCGCAACGCGGTGCGGTGCTTTGCCGTGCCCTCCACTGTGCCGTGCCGTGTGCCTTGCCATGCCATGCTGTATGCCATGCAGTGTCGTCCGCTGTTTGCCATGCCGTATGCCATGCCGTACCGTCTGCTGTGCCGTCGTGCCGTGCTGTCTGCCGTGCCGTCTGCTGTGCCGTGACATGCCTTGCCTTGCGCTGCCGTGCCGTCTGCCATGCCATGCCGTCCGCCATGCAGTGCCGTCTGCTGTCTGCCGTGCCGTGCCGTCTGCCATGCCGTGCCGTGTACCATGCCGGCCGTGCCGTCTGCCGCGCCGTGCCCTCTGCCATGCTGTTTCGTCTGCTGTGCTGTGCCGTGCATGTGCCGTGCCGTGCGTGCTGTCTGCCGTGTCATGCCGTGTGCCATGCCGTGCCGTGTGTCTTGCCGTGCCGGTGCGTGCGGTGCGGTGCGGTGTGGTGCGGTGCGTGCGTGGCGGTGCGGTGCGGTGCGGTGCGGTGCGGTGCGGTGCGTGCGTGCGTGCGGTGCGGTGCGGTGCGGTGCGGTGCGTGCGTGCGGTGCGGTGCGGTGCGGTGCGGTGCGGTGCGGTGCGGTGCGGTGCGGTGCGTGCGGTGCGGTGCGGTGCGGTGCGGTGCGGTGCGGTGCGGTGCGGTGCGGTGCGGTGCGGGGTGAGGTGCGGTGCGGTGCGTGCGGCGGGTGCGGCGAGGTGCGATGAAGTGCGATGAAGTATGATGAAGTGTGATGCTGTACGATGATGAGGTGCGATGTGCCGTGCCGTGCCGTGCCGTGTCGTGCTGTCGGATGTGCAGTTTGCAGTGCCGTGCCCTGTGCCACGCCGTGCCATCTGTCGTGCCGTCTGCCGTGCCGTGCAGTGTGTCATGCCGTGCTGTGAGTTGTGCAGCGCCGTGTGTTTTGCCGTGCCGTGTGTCGTGCCGTTTGCCATGCTGTGCCGTGTGCCTGGCCGTTCCATGTGTCATGCCATGCCGTGTATAGTGCCGTGCCGTGTGCCACGCTGTGCCATCTGTCGTGCCGTCTGCCGTGGCCGTGCAGTGTGTCGTGCCGTCCTGTGTGTTGTGCAGCACCGTGTGTCTTGCCGTGCCGTGCCGTGTGCGGTGCGGTGAGGTGCGGTGGCGGTTGCAGCGCGGCGCGGTGCGGTGCGGTGTGTTGTGCCGTGTGTCGTGTCATGCCGTGTGCCATGCCATGCAATGCCGTATGCCATGCAGTACCGTCTGCTGTTTGCCATGCCGTCAGCATTGGTTGCAATGTCATACGGTGCGATGTGTTGCGTTGCATTGCGTTGCGTTACGGTGCGGCGCGGTGCGGTGCGATGCGTTGCAGTGATACGCGGTGCGATGGCGGCGTGGTGCGTGTGCCGTCTGCCGTGCCGTGCAGTGTGTCGTGCCGTGCTGTGTGTTGTGCAGCACCGTGTGTCTCGCCGTGCCGTGCCGTGCGTGGTGCGGTGCGGTGCGGTGCGGTGCGGTGCAGTGCAGTGCGGTGCGGTGCGGTGCAGTGCGGTGCGGTGCGGTGCGATGCGATGCGGTGCGGTGCGGTGCGGTGCGGTGCGTGCGGTGCGGTGCGGTGCGGTGCGGTGCGGTGCGGTGCGGTGCGGTACGGTGCGGTGCGTGGCGATTCGGTGCGGTGCGGTGCGACGCGGTGTGTTACGATGCGGCACGGTGCGTCGCGTCACGGTGCGTTGCGTCGCGGTGCGGTCGGTGCGGTGGCGGTGCGGTGCGGTGCGGTGCGGTGCGGTGCGGTGCGGTGCGGTGCGGTGCGGTGCGGTGCGTGCGGTGCGGTGCGGTGCGGTGCGGTGCGGTGCGATAAAAAATAAAGACAAAAAAATGTGCCGACGGGATTCGAGCCCGGGTCGGCCCGGCGGTTACGCGCCCGATCACCCGACCTAGCGCGAAACCGCGGAAACCCGAGCTCCGAAACCACGCAAAAGACGCGTGTTACGCGTTTTTTCCGGACGGACAGACAGACGGACGGACGAGCGGCTGGTCGTAAGACCTCCGCTACGCGACCGTTTCACGGTCGCAGCTACGGTGACGGACGCGCGGCTGGTCGTAAGACCTCCGCTACGCGACCGTTTCACGGTCGCAGCTACGGTGACTAGCCGGCGCCGTTCGGCGCCGCTGGTCACCGTAGCTGCCCGCGCCTCACGTCCTTGTCATCACGCGGCGCGCGCAGGCGTGCCGTGCCGTGCGCCTTGCCGTGCCGTCTTGCTTGCCGTGGCGTCTGCCGTGCCATGCCGTCTGCCATGCCGTCTGCCGTGCCGTGCCGTCTGTCGTGTCGTGCCGTTGGCTGTGCGATACCGTCCGCCTTGCCGTGCCGTCTGCTGTGCCATGCAGTGTGCCTTGCCGCGCCGTGTGCCATGCCGTGCCGTCTGCCGTGCCGTGCCGTGTGCCGTGCCATGCCATGCCATGCCGTATGTCATTCAGTGCCGTCTGTTGTCTGCCATGCCGTGCCGCACCGTCTGCCGTGCCGTCTGATGTGCAGTTTGCCGTGCCATACTGTGCCGTCTGCCGTGCCGTGCATTCTGCCGTGCATTCTGCCGTGCCATGCTGTCTGCCTTGCCGCGACATCTGCTGTGCCGTGCCGTGTGCCTTGCCTATCCGTCTGCCATGCTGTTCCGTCTGCTGTGCCGTGCCGTTGGCTGTGCCATACCGTCTGCCGTGCCGTGCAGTCTGCCGTGTCGTGCCGTTGGCCGTGCTGTGCCGTCTGCCTTGCCGTGCACATGCTGTGCCGTGCCGTGTGCCTTGCCGTGCCGTCTTGCTTGTCGTGGCGTCTGCCGTGCCGTCACAACGCAAACGGCATGCTGTGTGTTTTGCCGTGCCGTGTGCCTTGCTGTGCCGTGTGTCGTGCCGTCTGCCATGCTGTGCTGCGTGCCTTGCCGTGCCATGTGTCATGCTCGGCGCAACGCGGTGCGGTGCTTTGCCGTGCCCTCCACTGTGCCGTGCCGTGTGCCTTGCCATGCCATGCTGTATGCCATGCAGTGTCGTCCGCTATCTGCCATGCCGTTTGCCATGCCGCACCGTCTGCTGTGCCGTCGTGCCGTGCTGTCTGCCGTGCCGTCTGCCGTGCCGTGACATGCCTTGCCTTGCGCTGCCGTGCCGTCTGCCATGCCATGCCGTCCGCCATGCAGTGCCGTCTGCTGTCTGCCGTGCCGTGCCGTCTGCCATGCCGTGCCGTGTACCATGCCGGCCGTGCCGTCTGCCGTGCCGTGCCCTCTGCCATGCTGTTTCGTCTGCCGTGCCGTGCCGTGCCATGTGCCGTGCCGTGCCGTGCTGTCTGCCGTGTCATGCCGTATGCCATGCCGTGCTGTGTGTCTTGCCGTGCTGTGTGTTGTGTCGTGCTGTGTGTTGTGCCGTCTGCCATGCTGTGCCGTGTGCCTTGCCGTGCCATGTGTCGTGCCTTGCCGTGTGCCTTGCCGTGCCGGTGCGGTGCGGTGCGGTGCGGGGGTGCGGTGCGGTGCGGGTGCGGTGCGGTGGCGGTGCGGTGCGGTGCGGTGGCGTGGCGGTGCGGTGGCGGTGCGGTGCGGTGCGGTGGCGGTGCGGTGCGGTGCGGTGCGGTGCGGTGCGGTGCGGTGCGGTGCGGTGGGGTGGGCGGTGCGGTGCGGTGCGGTGGCGGTGGGGGGGGGGGGGGGGGGGGGGGGGGGGGGGGGGGGGGGGGGCGGTGCGGTGCGGTGCGGTGCGGTGCGGTGCGGTGCGGTGCGGTGGCGGTGCGGTGCGGTGCGGTGCGGTGCGATGCGGTGGAAAAAATTTGCAAAAAGACGAGACTCGAACCCGGGTCGGCCCGACGGTTACGCGTCGGTTACACGCCTCGATCACCCGACCTAACGCGAAACCGCGGAAACCCGAGCTCCGAAACCACGCAAAAGACGCGTGTTACGCGTTTTTTTCCGGACGGACGGACGGACTAGCCGGCGCCGTTCGGCGCCGCGGGGCCGTAGCTGCCCGCGTCTCACGCCCGTCGCGTGGCGCGTGCAGGCGTGCCACGCTGTCTGCCGTGCCGCGTGCTGTCTGACGTGCAGTCTACCGTCTGCCGTCTATGGTGATCTGCAGTGCTGTCTGCCGTGCCGTGCTGTATGCCGTTCCATGCCATGCCGTATGCCATGCAGTGCCGTCTGCTGTTTGCCATGTCGTCAGCTGAGCTGTCTGCCGTCTGCCGTGCCGTCTGCCGTGCCGTCTGCCGTGCCGTCTGCCGTGCTGTCTGCTGTGCCGTGCTATCTGCCGTGTCGTTCTGTTGGCTGTGCCACTGTCTGCCTTGCCGTGCCGTCTGTTGTGCCATGCTGTCTGCCGTGCCGTGCCGTTTGCCATGCTGTTCTGACTGTCGTGCCGTGCCGTGTGCCGTGCCGTGCCGTGTGCCGTTCCATGCCATGCCGTATGCCATGCAGTGCCGTGCTGTCTGCCATGCCATACAGTCTGTCGTGCCGTGCTGTCTGCCGCGCTGTGCCGTCTGCCGTGCCGTGCCGTCTGCTATGCCGTGCCGTCTGCCGTGCCGTGCCGTCTGCCGTGCCGTGCCGTCTGCCGTGGCGTCTGCTGTGCCGTCTGATGTGCAGTTTGCCGTGCCATGCTGTGCTGTTTGCCGTGCCGTGCCATCTTTGGTGTCATGTTGTCTGCCGTGCAGTTCCGTCTGTCGTGCCGTTCCGTCTGCCATGTCATGCCGTCTGTCGTGCTGTTCCGTCTGCCATGCCGTGCTGTCCGCTGTGCCGTGCCGTCCGCCGTGCCGTGCCGTCTGCCATGCCGTGCCGTCTGCCATGCAGTGCCATCTGTTATGCCGTGCCGTCTGCCGTGCCGTCTGCCGTGCCGTCTGCCGTGCTGTCTGCTGTGCCGTGCTATCTGCCGTGTCGTTCTGTTGGCTGTGCCACTGTCTGCCTTGCCGTGCCGTCTGTTGTGCCATGCTGTCTGCCGTGTCGTGCCGTGTGCCGTGCCGTGCCGTTTGCCATGCTGTTCTGACTGTCGTGCCGTGCCGTGTGCCGTGCCGTGCCGTGTGCCGTTCCATGCCATGCCGTATGCCATGCAGTGCCGTGCTGTCTGCCATGCCATACAGTCTGTCGTGCCGTGCTGTCTGCCGCGCTGTGCCGTCTGCCGTGCCGTGCCGTCTGCTATGCCGTGCCGTCTGCCGTGCCGTGCCGTCTGCCGTGCCGTGCCGTCTGCCGTGGCGTCTGCTGTGCCGTCTGATGTGCAGTTTGCCGTGCCATGCTGTGCTGTTTGCCGTGCCGTGCCATCTTTGGTGTCATGTTGTCTGCCGTGCAGTTCCGTCTGTCGTGCCGTTCCGTCTGCCATGTCATGCCGTCTGTCGTGCTGTTCCGTCTGCCATGCCGTGCTGTCCGCTGTGCCGTGCCGTCCGCCGTGCCGTGCCGTCTGCCATGCCGTGCCGTCTGCCATGCAGTGCCATCTGTTATGCCGTGCCGTCTGCCGTGCCGTCTGCTGTGACGTGCTATCTGCCGTGTCGTTCTGTTGGCTGTGCCACTGTCTGCCTTGCCATGCCGTTTGCCTTGCCGTGCCGTGTGCCGTGCCGTGCCGTGCCGTTTGCCGTTCCATGCCACGCCGTATGCCATGCCGTGCCGTATGCCGTGCCGTGCCGTCTGCCGTGCTGTTCCGTCTGCCATGCCGCTTGCCGTGCCGTTTGCCGTGCCACACGGTGCGGTGTGGTGCGGTGCGTTGCGGTGTGGTGCGGTGCGGTGCGGTGTGGTGCGGTGCGGTGCGGTGCGGTGCGGTGCGGTGCGGTGCGGTGCGGTGCGGTGCGGTGCGGTGCGGTGCGGTGCGGTACGATGCGGCACGGTGCGTCGCGTCACGGTGCGTTGCGTCGCGGTGCGGTGCGGTGCGGTGCGTTGCGATGCGGTGCGTTGCGATGCGGTGAGGTGCGATGCGGCGCGTCACGGCGCCATGCGGCGCGGTGCGGTGCGGCGCGGTGCGATGCGGTGTGTTGCGCTGCGCCGCGCCGTGAAAAAAGGCGAAGACAAAAATAAATCGGCGACGGGATTCGAACCCGGGTCGGCCCGTCGGTTACGCGGAGTTACGCACCGCGACGACCCGACCTAGCGCGAAACCGCGGAAACCCGAGCTCCGAAACCACGCAAAAGACGCGTGTTACGCGTTTTTTCCGGACGGACAGACGGACGCGCGGCTGGTCGTAAGGCCTCCGCTACGCGACCGTTTCACGGTCGCAGCTACGGCGAAAGACGCGTGTTACGCGTTTTTTCCGGACGGACAGACTAGCCGGCGCCGTTCGGCGCCGCGGGGGCCGTAGCTGCCCGCGTCTCACGCCCGTCGCGTGGCGCGTGCAGGCGTGCCACGCTGTCTGCCGTGCCGTGTGCTGTCTGACGTGCAGTCTACCGTCTGCCGTCTATGGTGATCTGCAGTGCTGTCTGCCGTGCCGTGCTGTATGCCGTTCCATGCCATGCCGTATGCCATGCAGTGCCGTCTGCTGTTTGCCATGTCGTCAGCTGAGCTGTCTGCCGTCTGCCGTGCCGTCTGCCGTGCCGTCTGCCGTGCCGTCTGCCGTGCTGTCTGCTGTGCCGTGCTATCTGCCGTGTCGTTCTGTTGGCTGTGCCACTGTCTGCCTTGCCGTGCCGTCTGTTGTGCCATGCTGTCTGCCGTGTCGTGCCGTGTGCCGTGCCGTGCCGTTTGCCATGCTGTTCTGACTGTCGTGCCGTGCCGTGTGCCGTGCCGTGCCGTGTGCCGTTCCATGCCATGCCGTATGCCATGCAGTGCCGTGCTGTCTGCCATGCCATACAGTCTGTCGTGCCGTGCTGTCTGCCGCGCTGTGCCGTCTGCCGTGCCGTGCCGTCTGCTATGCCGTGCCGTCTGCCGTGCCGTGCCGTCTGCCGTGCCGTGCCGTCTGCCGTGGCGTCTGCTGTGCCGTCTGATGTGCAGTTTGCCGTGCCATGCTGTGTTGTTTGCCGTGCCGTGCCATCTTTGGTGTCATGTTGTCTGCCGTGCAGTTCCGTCTGTCGTGCCGTTCCGTCTGCCATGTCATGCCGTCTGTCGTGCTGTTCCGTCTGCCATGCCGTGCTGTCCGCTGTGCCGTGCCGTCCGCCGTGCCGTGCCGTCTGCCATGCCGTGCCGTCTGCCATGCAGTGCCATCTGTTATGCCGTGCCGTCTGCCGTGCCGTCTGCCGTGCCGTCTGCCGTGCTGTCTGCTGTGCCGTGCTATCTGCCGTGTCGTTCTGTTGGCTGTGCCACTGTCTGCCTTGCCGTGCCGTCTGTTGTGCCATGCTGTCTGCCGTGTCGTGCCGTGTGCCGTGCCGTGCCGTTTGCCATGCTGTTCTGACTGTCGTGCCGTGCCGTGTGCCGTGCCGTGCCGTGTGCCGTTCCATGCCATGCCGTATGCCATGCAGTGCCGTGCTGTCTGCCATGCCATACAGTCTGTCGTGCCGTGCTGTCTGCCGCGCTGTGCCGTCTGCCGTGCCGTGCCGTCTGCTATGCCGTGCCGTCTGCCGTGCCGTGCCGTCTGCCGTGCCGTTCCGTCTGCCGTGGCGTCTGCTGTGCCGTCTGATGTGCAGTTTGCCGTGCCATGCTGTGCTGTTTGCCGTGCCGTGCCATCTTTGGTGTCATGTTGTCTGCCGTGCAGTTCCGTCTGTCGTGCCGTTCCGTCTGCCATGTCATGCCGTCTGTCGTGCTGTTCCGTCTGCCATGCCGTGCTGTCCGCTGTGCCGTGCCGTCCGCCGTGCCGTGCCGTCTGCCATGCCGTGCCGTCTGCCATGCAGTGCCATCTGTTATGCCGTGCCGTCTGCCGTGCCGTCTGCTGTGACGTGCTATCTGCCGTGTCGTTCTGTTGGCTGTGCCACTGTCTGCCTTGCCATGCCGTTTGCCTTGCCGTGCCGTGTGCCGTGCCGTGCCGTTTGCCGTTCCATGCCACGCCGTATGCCATGCCGTGCCGTATGCCGTGCCGTGCCGTCTGCCGTGCTGTTCCGTCTGCCATGCCGCTTGCCGTGCCGTTTGCCGTGCCACACGGTGCGGTGTGGTGCGGTGCGTTGCGGTGTGGTGCGGTGCGGTGCGGTGTGGTGCGGTGCGGTGCGGTGCGGTGCGGTGCGGTGCGGTGCGGTGCGGTGCGGTGCGGTGCGGTGCGGTGCGGTACGATGCGGCACGGTGCGTCGCGTCACGGTGCGTTGCGTCGCGGTGCGGTGCGGTGCGGTGCGTTGCGATGCGGTGCGTTGCGATGCGGTGCGTTGCGATGCGGTGAGGTGCGATGCGGCGCGTCACGGCGCCATGCGGCGCGGTGCGGTGCGGCGCGGTGCGATGCGGTGTGTTGCGCTGCGCCGCGCCGTGAAAAAAGGCGAAGACAAAAATAAATCGGCGACGGGATTCGAACCCGGGTCGGCCCGTCGGTTACGCGGAGTTACGCACCGCGACGACCCGACCTAGCGCGAAACCGCGGAAACCCGAGCTCCGAAACCACGCAAAAGACGCGTGTTACGCGTTTTTTCCGGACGGACTAGCCGGCGCCGTTCGGCGCCGCTGGTCACCGTAGCTGCCCGCGCCTCACGTCCTTGTCATCACGCGGCGCGCGCAGGCGTGCCGTGCCGTGCGCCTTGCCGTGCCGTCTTGCTTGCCGTGGCGTCTGCCGTGCCATGCCGTCTGCCATGCCGTCTGCCGTGCCGTGCCGTCTGTCGTGTCGTGCCGTTGGCTGTGCGATACCGTCCGCCTTGCCGTGCCGTCTGCTGTGCCATGCAGTGTGCCTTGCCGCGCCGTGTGCCATGCCGTGCCGTCTGCCGTGCCGTGCCGTGTGCCGTGCCATGCCATGCCATGCCGTATGTCATTCAGTGCCGTCTGTTGTCTGCCATGCCGTGCCGCACCGTCTGCCGTGCCGTCTGATGTGCAGTTTGCCGTGCCATACTGTGCCGTCTGCCGTGCCGTGCATTCTGCCGTGCATTCTGCCGTGCCATGCTGTCTGCCTTGCCGCGACATCTGCTGTGCCGTGCCGTGTGCCTTGCCTATCCGTCTGCCATGCTGTTCCGTCTGCTGTGCCGTGCCGTTGGCTGTGCCATACCGTCTGCCGTGCCGTGCAGTCTGCCGTGTCGTGCCGTTGGCCGTGCTGTGCCGTCTGCCTTGCCGTGCCACATGCTGTGCCGTGCCGTGTGCCTTGCCGTGCCGTCTTGCTTGTCGTGGCGTCTGCCGTGCCGTCACAACGCAAACGGCATGCTGTGTGTTTTGCCGTGCCGTGTGCCTTGCTGTGCCGTGTGTCGTGCCGTCTGCCATGCTGTGCTGCGTGCCTTGCCGTGCCATGTGTCATGCTCGGCGCAACGCGGTGCGGTGCTTTGCCGTGCCCTCCACTGTGCCGTGCCGTGTGCCTTGCCATGCCATGCTGTATGCCATGCAGTGTCGTCCGCTGTCTGCCATGCCGTTTGCCATGCCGCACCGTCTGCTGTGCCGTCGTGCCGTGCTGTCTGCCGTGCCGTCTGCCGTGCCGTGACATGCCTTGCCTTGCGCTGCCGTGCCGTCTGCCATGCCATGCCGTCCGCCATGCAGTGCCGTCTGCTGTCTGCCGTGCCGTGCCGTCTGCCATGCCGTGCCGTGTACCATGCCGGCCGTGCCGTCTGCCGTGCCGTGCCCTCTGCCATGCTGTTTCGTCTGCCGTGCCGTGCCGTGCCATGTGCCGTGCCGTGCCGTGCTGTCTGCCGTGTCATGCCGTATGCCATGCCGTGCTGTGTGTCTTGCCGTGCTGTGTGTTGTGTCGTGCTGTGTGTTGTGCCGTCTGCCATGCTGTGCCGTGTGCCTTGCCGTGCCATGTGTCGTGCCTTGCCGTGTGCCTTGCCGTGCCGGTGCGGTGCGGTGCGGTGCGGTGCGGTGCGGTGCGGTGCGGTGCGGTGCGGTGCGGTGCGGTGCGGTGCGGTGCGGTGCGGTGCGGTGCGGTGCGGTGCGGTGCGGTGCGGTGCGGTGCGGTGCGGTGCGGTGCGGTGCGGTGCGGTGCGGTGCGGTGCGGTGCGGTGCGGTGCGGTGCGGTGCGGTGCGGTGCGGTGCGGTGCGGTGCGGTGCGGTGCGGTGCGGTGCGGTGCGGTGCGGTGCGGTGCGGTGCGGTGCGGTGCGGTGCGGTGCGGTGCGGTGCGGTGCGATGCGGTGGAAAAAATTTGCAAAAAGACGAGACTCGAACCCGGGTCGGCCCGACGGTTACGCGTCGGTTACACGCCTCGATCACCCGACCTAACGCGAAACCGCGGAAACCCGAGCTCCGAAACCACGCAAAAGACGTGTGTTACGCGTTTTTTCCGGACGGACGGACGGACGGACATCAGGCGATTCGTCGTAAGACCTCCGCTTAGCGACCGTTTCACGGTCGCAGCTACGGTGACAGACGGACGCGCGGCTGGTCGTAAGGCCTCCGCTACGCGACCGTTTCACGGTCGCAGCTACGGCGACGGACGGACTAGCCGGCGCCGTTCGGCGCCGCTGGTCACCGTAGCTGCCCGCGCCTCACGTCCCTGTCATCACGCGGCGCGCGCAGGCGTGCCGTGCCGTGCGCCTTGCCGTGCCGTCTTGCTTGCCGTGGCGTCTGCCGTGCCATGCCGTCTGCCGTGCCGTCTGCCGTGCCGTGCCGTCTGTCGTGTCGTGCCGTTGGCTGTGCGATACCGTCCGCCTTGCCGTGCCGTCTGCTGTGCCATGCAGTGTGCCTTGCCGCGCCGTGTGCCATGCCGTGCTGTGCCGTGTTCCGTGCCATGCCATGCCATGCCATATGTCATTCAGTGCCGTCTGCTGTCTGCCATGCCGTGCCGCACCGTCTGCCGTGCCGTCTGATGTGCAGTTTGCCGTGCCATACCGTGCCGTCTGCCGTGCCGTGCATTCTGTCGTGCATTCTGCCGTGCCATGCTGTCTGCCTTGCCGCGACATCTGCTGTGCCGTGCCGTGTGCCTTGCCTATCCGTCTGCCATGCTGTTCCGTCTGCTGTGCCGTGCCGTTGGCTGTGCCATACCGTCTGCCGTGCCGTGCAGTCTGCCGTGTCGTGCCGTTGGCCGTGCTGTGCCGTCTGCCTTGCCGTGCCACATGCTGTGCCGTGCCGTGTGCCTTGCCGTGCCGTCTTGCTTGTCGTGGCGTCTGCCGTGCCGTCACAACGCAAACGGCATGCTGTGTATTTTGCCGTGCCGTGTGCCTTGCTGTGCCGTGTGTCGTGCCGTCTGCGATGCTGTGCTGCGTGCCTTGCCGTGCCATGTGTCATGCTCGGCGCAACGCGGTGCGGTGCTTTGCCGTGCCCTCCACTGTGCCGTGCCGTGTGCCTTGCCATGCCATGCTGTATGCCATGCAGTGTCGTCCGCTGTCTGCCATGCCGTATGCCATGCCGTACCGTCTGCTGTGCCGTCGTGCCGTGCTGTCTGCCGTGCCGTCTGCCGTGCCGTGACATGCCTTGCCTTGCGCTGCCGTGCCGTCTGCCATGCCATGCCATCCGCCATGCAGTGCCGTCTGCTGTCTGCCGTGCCGTGCCGTCTGCCATGCCGTGCCGTGTACCATGCCGGCCATGCCGTCTGCCGTGCCGTGCCCTCTGCCATGCTGTTTCGTCTGCCGTGCCGTGCAGTGCCATGTGCCGTGCCGTGCCGTGCTGTCTGCCGTGTCATGCCGTGTGCCATGCCGTGCCGTGTGTCTTGCCGTGCTGTGTGTTGTGTCGTGCTGTGTGTTGGGCCGTCTGCCATGCTGTGCCGTGTGCCTTGCCGTGCCATGTGTCGTGCCGTGCCGTGTGCCTTACCGTGCCGGTGCGGTGCGGTGCGGTGCGGTGCGGTGCAGTGCGGTGCGGTGCGGTGCGGTGCGGTGCGGTGCGGTGCCGTGCCGTGCAGTGTGTCATGCCGTGCTGTGTGTTGTGCAGCGCCGTGTGTTTTGCCGTGCCGTGTGTCGTGCCGTTTGCCATGCTGTGCCGTGTGCCTTGCCGTGCCATGTGTCATGCCATGCCGTGTATAGTGACGTGCTGTGTGCCACGCCGTGCCATCTGTCGTGCCGTCTGCCGTGCCGTGCAGTGTGTCGTGCCGTCCTGTGTGTTGTGCAGCACCGTGTGTCTTGCCGTGCCGTGCCGTGTGCGGTACGGTGAGGTGCAGTGCGGTGCGGCGCGGCGCGGTGCGGTGCGGTGTGTCGTGCCGTGTGTCGTGCCGTGCCGTGTGCCATGCCATGCAATGCCGTATGCCATGCAGTACCGTCTGCTGTTTGCCATGCCGTCAGCATTGGTTGCAATGTCATACGGTGCGATGTGTTGCGTTGCATTGCGTTGCGTTACGGTGCGGCGCGGTGTGGTGTGATGCGTTGCGGTGATACGCGGTGCGATGCGGCGTGGTGCGTGTGCCGTCTGCCGTGCCGTGCAGTGTGTCGTGCCGTGCTGTGTGTTGTGCAGCACCGTGTGTCTCGCCGTGCCGTGCCGTGTGCGGTGCGGTGCGGTGCGGTGCGGTGCGGTGCGGTGCGGTGCGGTGCGGTGCGGTGCGGTGCGGTGCGGTGCGGTGCGGTGCGGTGCGGTGCGGTGCGGTGCGGTGCGGTGCGGTGCGGTGCGGTGCGGTGCGGTGCGGTGCGGTGCGGTGCGGTGCGATGCGGTGCGGTGCGGTGCGGTGCGATGCGATGCGATGCGATGCGATGCGATGCGGTGCGATTCGATGCGATGCGGTGCGGTGCGATAAAAAATAAAGACAAAAAAATGTGCCGACGGGAATCGAACCCGGATCGGCCCGACGGTTACGTGTCGGTTACACGCCTCGATCACCCGACCTAGCGAGAAACCGCAGAAACCCGAGCTCCGAAACCACGCAAAAGACGCGTGTTGCGCGTTTTTTCCGGACAGACGGACAGACAGACGCGCGGCTGGTCGTAAGACCTCCGCTACGCGACCGTTTCACGGTCGCAGCTACGGTGACGGACATCAGGCGATTCGTCGTAAGACCTCCGCTTAGCGACCGTTTCACGGTCGCAGCTACGGTGACTAGCCGGCGCCGTTCGGCGCCGCTGGTCACCGTAGCTGCCCGCGTCTCACGTCCTTGTCATCATCACGCGGCGCGCGCAGGCGTGCCGTGCCGTGCGCCTTGCCGTGCCGTCTTGCTTGCCGTGGCGTCTGCCGTGCCATGCCGTCTGCCGTGCCGTCTGCCGTGCCGTGCCGTCTGTCGTGTCGTGCCGTTGGCTGTGCGATACCGTCCGCCTTGCCGTGCCGTCTGCTGTGCCATGCAGTGTGCCTTGCCGCGCCGTGTGCCATGCCGTGCCGTCTGCCGTGCTGTGCCGTGTGCCGTGCTATGCCATGCCATGCCGTATGTCATTCAGTGCCGTCTGCTGTCTGCCATGCCGTGCCGCACCGTCTGCCGTGCCGTCTGATGTGCAGTTTGCCGTGCCATACTGTGTCGTCTGCCGTGCCATGCATTCTGCCGTGCATTCTGCCGTGCCATGCTGTCTGCCTTGCCGCGACATCTGCTGTGCCGTGCCGTGTGCCTTGCCTATCCGTCTGCCATGCTGTTCCGTCTGCTGTGCCGTGCCGTTGGCTGTGCCATACCGTCTGCCGTGCCGTGCAGTCTGCCGTGTCGTGCCGTTGGCCGTGCTGTGCCGTCTGCCTTGCCGTGCTGTGTGTTTTGCCGTGCCGTGTGCCTTGCTGTGCCGTGTGTCGTGCCGTCTGCCATGCTGTGCTGCGTGCCTTGCCGTGCCATGTGTCATGCTCGGCGCAACGCGGTGCGGTGCTTTGCCGTGCCCTCCACTGTGCCGTGCCGTGTGCCTTGCCATGCCATGCTGTATGCCATGCAGTGTCGTCCGCTGTCTGCCATGCCGTATGCCATGCCGTACCGTCTGCTGTGCCGTCGTGCCGTGCTGTCTGCCGTGCCGTCTGCCGTGCCGTGACATGCCTTGCCTTGCGCTGCCGTGCCGTCTGCCATGCCATGCCGTCCGCCATGCAGTGCCGTCTGCTGTCTGCCGTGCCGTGCCGTCTGCCATGCCGTGCCGTGTACCATGCCGGCCGTGCCGTCTGCCGTGCCGTGCCCTCTGCCATGCTGTTTCGTCTGCCGTGCCGTGCAGTGCCATGTGCCGTGCCGTGCCGTGCTGTCTGCCGTGTCATGCCGTCTGCCATGCCGTGCCGTGTGTCTTGCCGTGCTGTGTGTTGTGTCGTGCTGTGTGTTGTGCCGTCTGCCATGCTGTGCCGTGTGCCTTGCCGTGCCATGTGTCGTGCCGTGCCGTGTGCCTTGCCTTGCCTTGCCGGTGCGGTGCGGTGCACCCGGTGCGGTGCGGTGCGGTGCGGTGCGGTGGCCGGTGCGGTGCGGTGCGGTGCGGTGCGGTGCGGTGCGGTGCGGTGCGGTGCGGTGCGGTGCGGTGCGGTGCGGTGCGGTGCGGTGCGGTGCGGTGCGGTGCGGTGCGGTGAGGTGAGGTGAGGTGAGGTGCGGTGCGGTGCGGTGCGGCCCGGTGCGGCGAGGTGCGATGAAGTGCGATGAAGTATGATGAAGTGTGATGCTGTACGATGATGAGGTGCGATGTGCCGTGCCGTGCCGTGCCGTGTCGTGCTGTCGGATGTGCAGTTTGCAGTGCCGTGCCCTGTGCCACGCCGTGCCATCTGTCGTGCCGTCTGCCGTGCCGTGCAGTGTGTCATGCCGTGCTGTGTGTTGTGCAGCGCCGTGTGTTTTGCCGTGCCGTGTGTCGTGCCGTTTGCCATGCTGTGCCGTGTGCCTTGCCGTGCCATGTGTCATGCCATGCCGTGTATAGTGCCGTGCCGTGTGCCACGCCGTGCCATCTGTCGTGCCGTCTGCCGTGCCGTGCAGTGTGTCATGCCGTGCTGTGTGTTGTGCAGCGCCGTGTGTTTTGCCGTGCCGTGTGTCGTGCCGTTTGCCATGCTGTGCCGTGTGCCTTGCCGTGCCATGTGTCATGCCATGCCGTGTATAGTGCCGTGCCGTGTGCCACGCCGTGCCATCTGTCGTGCCGTCTGCCGTGCCGTGCAGTGTGTCGTGCCGTCCTGTGTGTTGTGCAGCACCGTGTGTCTTGCCGTGCCGTGCCGTGTGCGGTGCGGTGCGGTGCGGTGCGGTGCGGTGCGGTGCGGCGCGGCGCGGTGCGGTGCGGTGTGTCATGCCGTGTGTCGTGCGGTGCGGTGCGGTGCGGTGCGGTGCGGTGCGGTGCGGTGCGGTGCGGTGCGGTGCGGTGCGGTGCGGTGCGGTGCGGTGCGGTGCGGTGCGGTGCGGTGCGGTGCGGTGCGGTGCGGTGCGGTGCGGTGCGGTGCGGTGCGGTGCGGTGCGGTGCGGTGCGGTGCGGTTCGGTGCGGTGCGGTGCGGTGCGATGCGATGCGATGCGATGCGATGCGATGCGATGCGATGCGATGCGATGCGATGCGATGCGGTGCGGTGCGGTGCGGTGCGGTGCGGTGCGGTGCGGTGCGGTGCGGTGCGGTGCGGTGCGGTGCGGTGCGGTGCGGTGCGGTGCGGTGCGGTGCGGTGCGGTGCGGTGCGGTGCGGTGCGGTGCGGTGCGGTGCGGTGCGGTGCGGTGCGATGCGATGCGATGCGATGCGATGCGATACGATGCGATGCGACGCGATGCGATGCGATGCGATGCGGTGCGGTGCGATGCGACAAAAAGTCAAGACAAAAAAAGTCGGCGACGGGATTCGAACCCGGGTCGGCCCGGCGGTTACGCGCTCCGATCACCCGACCTAGCGAGAAACCGCTGAAACCCGAGCTCCGAAACCACGCAAAAGACGCGTGTTACGCGTTTTTTCCGGACGGACAGACAGACTAGCCGGCGCCGTTCGGCGCCGCGGGGGCCGTAGCTGCTCGCGTTTCACGGGTTTTTTCCGGACGGACAGACAGACAGACGGACGCGCGGCTGGTCGTAAGGCCTCCGCTACGCGACCGTTTCACGGTCGCAGCTACGGCGATGCCGTCTGCCATGCCGTCTGCCGTGCCGTGCCGTCTGTCGTGTCGTGCCGTTGGCTGTGCGATACCGTCCGCCTTGCCGTGCCGTCTGCTGTGTCATGCAGTGTGCCTTGCCGCGCCGTGTGCCATGCCGTGCCGTCTGCCGTGCTGTGTCGTGTGCCGTGCCATGCCATGCCATGCCGTATGTCATTCAGTGCCGTCTGCTGTCTGCCATGCCGTGCCGCACCGTCTGCCGTGCCGTCTGATGTGCAGTTTGCCGTGCCATACTGTGTCGTCTGCCGTGCCATGCATTCTGCCGTGCATTCTGCCGTGCCATGCTGTCTGCCTTGCCGCGACATCTGCTGTGCCGTGCCGTGTGCCTTGCCTATCCGTCTGCCATGCTGTTCCGTCTGCTGTGCCGTGCCGTTGGCTGTGCCATACCGTCTGCCGTGCTGTGCAGTCTGCCGTGTCGTGCCGTTGGCCGTGCTGTGCCGTCTGCCTTGCCGTGCCACATGCTGTGCCGTGCCGTGTGCCTTGCCGTGCCGTCTTGCTTGTCGTGGTGTCTGCCGTGCCGTCACAACGCAAACGGCATGCTGTGTGTTTTGCCGTGCCGTGTGCCTTGCTGTGCCGTGTGTCGTGCCGTCTGCCATGCTGTGCTGAGTGCCTTGCCGTGCCATGTGTCATGCTCGGCGCAACGCGGTGCGGTGCTTTGCCGTGCCCTCCACTGTGCCGCCTTGCAGTGCCGTCTGCCGTGCCGTGCCGTCTGCCATGCCGTCTGCCGTGCCGTGCTGTCTGCCGTGTCGTCCCGTTGGCCGTGCCGTGCCGTCTGCCTTACCGTGCCGTGTGCCTTGCCGTGCCGTCTTGCTTGCCGTGGCATCTGCCGTGCCGTGCCGTGTGCCGTTCCATGCCGTGCTGTGTGTTGTGCCGTGCCGTGTGCCTTGCCGTGCCGTGTGTCGTGCCGTCTGCCATGCTGTGCTGTGTGCTTTGCTGTGCCATGCGTCGTGCTCAGCGCGAAGGTACGACTGTTGGAGCTACTACACGTAGCCGACGGGCTGTTCCGGAGCGCAACAACCGTATTTTGGACGGCTTCGCACTGTACCGCCAACTCAGCACGACGGTGTTCGTGTTGCAGAAGCAACAGCGGCAGGACAGCAGCCCCGCGGGGTTACAGCTGACTGACTTCGCGTCCATGTTCGGCGGCGGACGCGTGACTGAATCACGCGTTGCACAGCTAGTGGACGCACTCAACCAGCGAGCCATCACGGACCTGGCGGACCTGGCCGAGCTCAGCCCACGTGTGGTGCTGCAACGCAACGAGCCCCGACACACGCTGAATACGCGCCTGATGATGCTACAGGCACGCCGGCAGAACAAGCGCCTGACCGTCTGGAACGCTGAGCACATTCCCGTGCAACGGCGTGGAGCAGCAGCAGCACCACCGCTCACGGCCGTCGAGCAGGCGGTAGCAATGCGAATCAAGGACGCCACCTTCAACCACACAACAGCGGACACATGGTACTACGAGGGCGCTCGTTTCATTCTGCTGGACACCATCACGGCCGATGCAGGTGCCTGTCACAACAACGAGGTGGAGGGCTGTGGTCTCCTAACGGACAGCCGCGAGCCGGAGGACGATGGCCGCGGTCCCTACCGGCGCCTGAAGTATCTGCCGGCGGCCGTCCTGGTGCGCCCGGTGAATGGTCACCTTGCCAGCACGGTGCTTCACGGCTTGTCCGACTTCGCATCCCACGGTGGAGCCTTTGCAGTCACACCACGGGCGTCGTCGGCCGCCACCATCGTCGTACCTGCTGCCAACGTAGGTACCACGAACAAGGAGGTGCGCCGCGTCAACATGCCGCTCGGCGACCACCACGCCGTCACCGACTTCTTCGTGCAGGGCCGCAGCTTCAAGGATGAATGTTGGGTGGTGGACCTAGCTCCACCGCCCAACGGCATCAAGCGTGCTACCGTCTACGTATTGCTCACTCGGTACAAGACCCTCGACCACGTGCGTCTCCTGCGGCCTCTGTACACCAGCCCGGACGAGCGACGGCGTGTCATCCGGCAGTTCATGACAGCGACAAAGCTCGAGCCCGACCTCGCCGCCGAGCTACGCCTGCTGAACGCCCGCGCAGAGCAGACTCGGCAGCGGTATTTCGCCGAGTTTCAGCATGCCCAACGTCTGGAAGCGCGCTGGCTTGGGGCAAGTCCAATTGACAGCATCCATAGTGGTGTGGGCTCATTAACAGCATACAGCATGGACAGCATACAGCATGGACAGCATTCAACATGAACGGCTGGGGGCAAGTCAGATCGACAGCATCCACAGCGGTGTGGGCTCATGAACAGCATACAGCATGGACAGCATACAGCATTCAACACGAACGGCGCCATCAAGCATCTGACCGCCACTGGATGGCGTTAAATGCCAGCGTTGGTCAAACAATGACTAACGACATACTTGTGTGGCCAAGTGCACCGTCTGCACTTGCGGGTTCGACTCCCGCACGAGTGATGATTGGGTGCAAGTCGAGTGTCTGGCGATCCTGGCGAAACGGGATGTGACGCGGTTTGGTTCAGCCCGGTTCGGTTCGGTTTGGTCCGGTTCAGTTTGGTTATATGCGGTTGGCGGTTGCCTGCTCAGGGCGGACATGCCGTGCCGTGCTGTGCTGTGCTGTCGGCCATGCCGTGCCGTGCCGTCTGCGGCGCCGTGCCTTATGCCGTGCCGTGCCTGCTTTGCGTCATGGCGAATCCGACCCCGGTGCCCGTTCATGCCGGTTCATGCCTGCACACGTCAAGCACGCGCGATGGTAATGACGGCTGTATTGATAGGACCATGCAGTCAGCGTGTTGTGTATCCGGCACTCCCTCGGGCGCGCTCACTTCGCTCTCGCGCCCTCGGTCATGCCCGTGCATGACGAACATGGTGGTTGTGGTGGCTGAGGCTGTGCTGGTGGCGGCGAGTGTGGCGATTCACGTTGGTTCACGGCCTTTCATGATGGTTCGCGATGTTTCATGACGGCCTATGTCGGTTCATGACGGTTCGGTTCGATTCAGTTCAATGTGATTCGGTGCGCGCGGTGGTGTGCGGCGGCGCCGCGGTGCAGTGACTCTGGTGGCGATTCGGTGCGGTGCGGTGCGACGCGGTGTGTTACGATGCGGCACGGTACGTCGCGTCACGGTGCGTTGCGTCGCGGTGCGGTGCGGTGCGGTGCGTTGCGATGCGGTGCGTTGCGATGCGGTGAGGTGCGATGCGGCGCGTCACGGCGCCATGCGGCGCGGTGCGGTGCGGCGCGGTGCGATGCGGTGTGTTGCGCTGCCACGCCGTGCCATCTGTCGTGCCGTCTGCCGTGCCGTGCAGTGTGTCATGCCGTGCTGTGTGTTGTGCAGCGCCGTGTGTTTTGCCGTGCCGTGTGTCGTGCCGTTTGCCATGCTGTGCCGTGTGCCTTGCCGTGCCATGTGTCATGCCATGCCGTGTATAGTGCCGTGCCGTGTGCCACGCCGTGCCATCTGTCGTGCCGTCTGCCGTGCCGTGCAGTGTGTCGTGCCGTGCTGTGTGTTGTGCAGCACCGTGTGTCTTGCCGTGCCGTGCCGTGTGCGGTGCGGTGAGGTGCGGTGCGGTGCGGCGCGGTGCGGTGCGGTGTGTCGTGCCGTGTGTCGTGCCGTGCCGCGTGCCATGCCATGCAATGCCGTATGCCATGCAGTACCGTCTGCTGTTTGCCATGCCGTCAGCATTGGTTGCAATGTCATACGGTGCGATGTGTTGCGTTGCATTGCGTTGCGTTATGGTGCGGCGCGGTGCGGTGCGATGCGTTGCGGTGATACGCGGTGCGATGCGGCGTGGTGCGTGTGCCGTCTGCCGTGCCGTGCAGTGTGTCGTGCCGTGTTGTGCAGCACCGTGTGTCTCGCCGTGCCGTGCTGTGTGCGGTGCGGTGCGGTGCGGTGCGGTGCGGTGCGGTGCGGTGCGGTGCGGTGCTATGCGATTCGATGTGCGATGCGGTGCGGTGCGGTGCGGTGCGGTGCGGTGCGGTGCGGTGCGGTGCGGTGCGGTGCGGTGCGGTGCGGTGCGGTGCGGTGCGGTGCGGTGCGGTGCGGTGCGGTGCGGTGCGGTGCGGTGCGGTGCGGTGCGGTGCGGTGCGGTGCGGTGCGGTGCGATGCGGTTCGGTGCGGTGCGGTGCGATGCGGTGCGGTGCAGTGCGGTGCGGTGCGGTGCGGTGCGGTGCGGTGTGGTGCGGTGCTGTGCGGTGCGGTGCGGTGCGGTGCGGTGCGGTGCGGTGCGGTGCGGTGCGGTGCGGTGCGGTGCGGTGCGGTGCGGTGCGGTGCGGTGCGGTGCGGTGCGGTGCGGTGCGGTGCGGTGCGGTGCGGTGCGGTGCGGTGCGGTGCGGTGCGGTGCGGTGCGGTGCGGTACGGTGCGGTGCGGTGCGGTGCGGTGCGGTGCGGTGCGGTGCGGTGCGGTGCGGTGCGGTGCGGTGCGATAAAAAATAAAGACAAAAAAATGTGCCGACGGGATTCGAACCCGGGTCGGCCCGTCAATTACGCGGAGTTACGCACCGCGACGACCCGACCTAGCGCGAAACCGCGGAAACCCGAGCTCCGAAACCACGCAAAAGACGCGTGTTACGCGTTTTTTCCGGACGGACAGACGGACGCGCGGCTGGTCGTAAGGCCTCCGCTACGCGACCGTTTCACGGTCGCAGCTACGGCGACGGACTAGCCGGCGCCGTTCGGCGCCGCGGGGGCCGTAGCTGCCCGCGTCTCACGCCCGTCGCGTGGCGCGTGCAGGCGTGCCACGCTGTCTGCCGTGCCGCGTGCTGTCTGACGTGCAGTCTACCGTCTGCCGTCTATGGTGATCTGCAGTGCTGTCTGCCGTGCCGTGCTGTATGCCGTTCCATGCCATGCCGTATGCCATGCAGTGCCGTCTGCTGTTTGCCATGTCGTCAGCTGAGCTGTCTGCCGTCTGCCGTGCCGTCTGCCGTGCCGTCTGCCGTGCCGTCTGCCGTGCTGTCTGCTGTGCCGTGCTATCTGCCGTGTCGTTCTGTTGGCTGTGCCACTGTCTGCCTTGCCGTGCCGTCTGTTGTGCCATGCTGTCTGCCGTGTCGTGCCGTGTGCCGTGCCGTGCCGTTTGCCATGCTGTTCTGACTGTCGTGCCGTGCCGTGTGCCGTGCCGTGCCGTGTGCCGTTCCATGCCATGCCGTATGCCATGCAGTGCCGTGCTGTCTGCCATGCCATACAGTCTGTCGTGCCGTGCTGTCTGCCGCGCTGTGCCGTCTGCCGTGCCGTGCCGTCTGCTATGCCGTGCCGTCTGCCGTGCCGTGCCGTCTGCCGTGCCGTGCCGTCTGCCGTGGCGTCTGCTGTGCCGTCTGATGTGCAGTTTGCCGTGCCATGCTGTGCTGTTTGCCGTGCCGTGCCATCTTTGGTGTCATGTTGTCTGCCGTGCAGTTCCGTCTGTCGTGCCGTTCCGTCTGCCATGTCATGCCGTCTGTCGTGCTGTTCCGTCTGCCATGCCGTGCTGTCCGCTGTGCCGTGCCGTCCGCCGTGCCGTGCCGTCTGCCATGCCGTGCCGTCTGCCATGCAGTGCCATCTGTTATGCCGTGCCGTCTGCCGTGCCGTCTGCCGTGCCGTCTGCCGTGCTGTCTGCTGTGCCGTGCTATCTGCCGTGTCGTTCTGTTGGCTGTGCCACTGTCTGCCTTGCCGTGCCGTCTGTTGTGCCATGCTGTCTGCCGTGTCGTGCCGTGTGCCGTGCCGTGCCGTTTGCCATGCTGTTCTGACTGTCGTGCCGTGCCGTGTGCCGTGCCGTGCCGTGTGCCGTTCCATGCCATGCCGTATGCCATGCAGTGCCGTGCTGTCTGCCATGCCATACAGTCTGTCGTGCCGTGCTGTCTGCCGCGCTGTGCCGTCTGCCGTGCCGTGCCGTCTGCTATGCCGTGCCGTCTGCCGTGCCGTGCCGTCTGCCGTGCCGTGCCGTCTGCCGTGGCGTCTGCTGTGCCGTCTGATGTGCAGTTTGCCGTGCCATGCTGTGCTGTTTGCCGTGCCGTGCCATCTTTGGTGTCATGTTGTCTGCCGTGCAGTTCCGTCTGTCGTGCCGTTCCGTCTGCCATGTCATGCCGTCTGTCGTGCTGTTCCGTCTGCCATGCCGTGCTGTCCGCTGTGCCGTGCCGTCCGCCGTGCCGTGCCGTCTGCCATGCCGTGCCGTCTGCCATGCAGTGCCATCTGTTATGCCGTGCCGTCTGCCGTGCCGTCTGCTGTGACGTGCTATCTGCCGTGTCGTTCTGTTGGCTGTGCCACTGTCTGCCTTGCCATGCCGTTTGCCTTGCCGTGCCGTGTGCCGTGCCGTGCCGTGCCGTTTGCCGTTCCATGCCACGCCGTATGCCATGCCGTGCCGTATGCCGTGCCGTGCCGTCTGCCGTGCTGTTCCGTCTGCCATGCCGCTTGCCGTGCCGTTTGCCGTGCCACACGGTGCGGTGTGGTGCGGTGCGTTGCGGTGTGGTGCGGTGCGGTGCGGTGTGGTGCGGTGCGGTGCGGTGCGGTGCGGTGCGGTGCGGTGCGGTGCGGTGCGGTGCGGTGCGGTGCGGTGCGGTGCGGTACGATGCGGCACGGTGCGTCGCGTCACGGTGCGTTGCGTCGCGGTGCGGTGCGGTGCGGTGCGTTGCGATGCGGTGCGTTGCGATGCGGTGAGGTGCGATGCGGCGCGTCACGGCGCCATGCGGCGCGGTGCGGTGCGGCGCGGTGCGATGCGGTGTGTTGCGCTGCGCCGCGCCGTGAAAAAAGGCGAAGACAAAAATAAATCGGCGACGGGATTCGAACCCGGGTCGGCCCGTCGGTTACGCGGAGTTACGCACCGCGACGACCCGACCTAGCGCGAAACCGCGGAAACCCGAGCTCCGAAACCACGCAAAAGACGCGTGTTACGCGTTTTTTCCGGACGGACAGACGGACGCGCGGCTGGTCGTAAGGCCTCCGCTACGCGACCGTTTCACGGTCGCAGCTACGGCGACGGACGCGCGGCTGGTCGTAAGACCTCCGCTACGCGACCGTTTCACGGTCGCAGCTACGGTGACAGACAGACTAGCCGGCGCCGTTCGGCGCCGCTGGTCACCGTAGCTGCCCGCGTCTCACGTCCTTGTTATCACGCGGCGCGCGCAGGCGTGCCGTGCCGTGCGCCTTGCCGTGCCGTCTTGCTTGCCGTGGCGTCTGCCGTGCCATGCCGTCTGCCGTGCCGTCTGCCGTGCCGCGCCGTCTGTCGTGTCGTGCCGTTGGCTGTGCGATACCGTCCGCCTTGCCGTGCCGTCTGCTGTGCCATGCAGTGTGCCTTGCCGCGCCGTGTGCCATGCCGTGCCGTCTGCCGTGCTGTGCCGTGTGCCGTGCCATGCCATGCCATGCCGTATGTCATTCAGTGCCGTCTGCTGTCTGCCATGCCGTGCCGCACCGTCTGCCGTGCCGTCTGATGTGCAGTTTGCCGTGCCATACTGTGCCGTCTGCCGTGCCGTGCATTCTGCCGTGCATTCTGCCGTGCCATGCTGTCTGCCTTGCCGCGACATCTGCTGTGCCGTGCCGTGTGACTTGCCTATCCGTCTGCCATGCTGTTCCGTCTGCTGTGCCGTGCCGTTGGCTGTGCCATACCGTCTGCCGTGCCGTGCAGTCTGCCGTGTCGTGCCGTTGGCCGTGCTGTGCCGTCTGCCTTGCCGTGCCACATGCTGTGCCGTGCCGTGTGCCTTGCCGTGCCGTCTTGCTTGTCGTGGCGTCTGCCGTGCCGTCACAACGCAAACGGCATGCTGTGTGTTTTGCCGTGCCGTGTGCCTTGCTGTGCCGTGTGTCGTGCCGTCTGCCATGCTGTGCTGCGTGCCTTGCCGTGCCATGTGTCATGCTCGGCGCAACGCGGTGCGGTGCTTTGCCGTGCCCTCCACTGTGCCGTGCCGTGTGCCTTGCCATGCCATGCTGTATGCCATGCAGTGTCGTCCGCTGTCTGCCATGCCGTATGCCATGCCGTACCGTCTGCTGTGCCGTCGTGCCGTGCTGTCTGCCGTGCCGTCTGCCGTGCCGTGACATGCCTTGCCTTGCGCTGCCGTGCCGTCTGCCATGCCATGCCGTCCGCCATGCAGTGCCGTCTGCTGTCTGCCGTGCCGTGCCGTCTGCCATGCTGTGCCGTGTACCATGCCGGCCGTGCCGTCTGCCGTGCCGTGCCCTCTGCCATGCTGTTTCGTCTGCCGTGCCGTGCCGTGCCATGTGCCGTGCCGTGCCGTGCTGTCTGCCGTGTCATGCCGTGTGCCATGCCGTGCCGTGTGTCTTGCCGTGTTGTGTGTTGTGTCGTGCTGTGTGTTGTGACGTCTGCCATGCTGTGCCGTGTGTCTTGCCGTGCCATGTGTCGTGCCGTGCCGTGTGCCTTGCCGTGCCGGTGCGGTGCGGTGCGGTGCGGTGCGGTGCGGTGCGGTGCGGTGCGGTGCGGTGCGGTGCAGTGCGGTGCGGTGCGGTGCGGTGCGGTGCGGTGCGGTGCGGTGCGGTGCGGTGCGGTGCGGTGCGGTGCGGTGCGGTGCGGTGCGGTGCGGTGCGGTGCGGTGCGGTGCGGTGCGGTGCGGTGCGGTGCGATTCGATGCGCGATGCGATGCGATGCCATGCGAAAAAAAAATCAAGACAAAAAAGCCGGCGACGGGATTCGAACCCGGGTCGGCCCCCCGGTTACGCGCCTCGATCACCCGACCTAGCGCGAAACCGAAGAAACCCGAGCTCCGAAACCACGCGAAAGATGCATGTTACGCGTTTTTTCCGGACGGACGGACGGACTAGCCGGCGCCGTTCGGCGCCGCTGGTCACCGTAGCTGCCCGCGCCTCACGTCCCTGTCATCACGCGGCGCGCGCAGGCGTGCCGTGCCGTGCGCCTTGCCGTGCCGTCTTGCTTGCCGTGGCGTCTGCCGTGCCATGCCGTCTGCCGTGCCGTCTGCCGTGCCGTGCCGTCTGTCGTGTCGTGCCGTTGGCTGTGCGATACCGTCCGCCTTGCCGTGCCGTCTGCTGTGCCATGCAGTGTGCCTTGCCGCGCCGTGTGCCATGCCGTGCCGTCTGCCGTGCTGTGCCGTGTGCCGTGCCATGCCATGCCATGCCGTATGTCATTCAGTGCCGTCTGCTGTCTGCCATGCCGTGCCGCACCGTCTGCCGTGCCGTCTGATGTGCAGTTTGCCGTGCCATACTGTGCCGTCTGCCGTGCCGTGCATTCTGCCGTGCATTCTGCCGTGCCATGCTGTCTGCCTTGCCGCGACATCTGCTGTGCCGTGCCGTGTGCCTTGCCTATCCGTCTGCCATGCTGTTCCGTCTGCTGTGCCGTGCCGTTGGCTGTGCCATACCGTCTGCCGTGCTGTGCAGTCTGCCGTGTCGTGCCGTTGGCCGTGCTGTGCCGTCTGCCTTGCCGTGCCACATGCTGTGCCGTGCCGTGTGCCTTGCCGTGCCGTCTTGCTTGTCGTGGCGTCTGCCGTGCCGTCACAACGCAAACGGCATGCTGTGTGTTTTGCCGTGCCGTGTGCCTTGCTGTGCCATGTGTCGTGCCGTCTGCCATGCTGTGCTGCGTGCCTTGCCGTGCCATGTGTCATGCTCGGCGCAACGCGGTGCGGTGCTTTGCCGTGCCCTCCACTGTGCCATGCCGTGTGCCTTGCCATGCCATGCTGTATGCCATGCCGTGACATGCCTTGCCTTGCGCTGCCGTGCCGTCTGCCATGCCATGCCGTCCGCCATGCAGTGCCGTCTGCTGTCTGCCGTGCCGTGCCGTCTGCCATGCCGTGCCGTGTACCATGCCGGCCGTGCCGTCTGCCGTGCCGTGCCCTATGCCATGCTGTTTCGTCTGCCGTGCCGTGCCGTGCCATGTGCCGTGCCGTGCCGTGCTGTCTGCCGTGTCATGCCGTGTGCCATGCCGTGCCGTGTGTCTTGCCGTGCTGTGTGTTGTGTCGTGCTGTGTGTTGTGCCGTCTGCCATGCTGTGCCGTGTGCCTTGCCGTGCCATGTGTCGTGCCGTGCCGTGTGCCTTGCCGTGCCAGTGCGGTGCGTTGCGGTGCGTTGCGGTGCGTTGCGTTGCGTTGCGTTGCGGTGCGGTGCGGTGCGGTGCGGTGCGGTGCGGTGCGGTGCGGTGCGGTGCGGTGCGGTGCGGTGCGGTGCGGTGCGGTGCGGTGCGGTGCGGTGCGGTGCGGTGCGGTGCGGTGCGGTGCGGTGCGGTGCGGCCCGGTGCGGCGAGGTGCGATGAAGTGCGATGAAGTATGATGAAGTGTGATGCTGTACGATGATGAGGTGCAATGTGCCGTGCCGTGCCGTGCCGTGTCGTGCTGTCGGATGTGCAGTTTGCAGTGCCGTGCCCTGTGCCACGCCGTGCCATCTGTCATGCCGTCTGCCGTGCCGTGCAGTGTGTCATGCCGTGCTGTGTGTTGTGCAGCGCCGTGTGTTTTGCCGTGCCGTGTGTCGTGCCGTTTGCCATGCTGTGCCGTGTGCCTTGCCGTGCCATGTGTCATGCCATGCCGTGTATAGTGCCGTGCCGTGTGCCACGCCGTGCCATCTGTCGTGCCGTCTGCCGTGCCGTGCAGTGTGTCGTGCCGTCCTGTGTGTTGTGCAGCACCGTGTGTCTTGCCGTGCCGTGCCGTGTGCGGTGCGGTGAGGTGCGGTGCGGTGCGGCGCGGCGCGGTGCGGTGCGGTGTGTCGTGCCGTGTGTCGTGCCGTGCCGTGTGCCATGCCATGCAATGCCGTATGCCATGCAGTACCGTCTGCTGTTTGCCATGCCGTCAGCATTGGTTGCAATGTCATACGGTGCGATGTGTTGCGTTGCATTGCGTTGCGTTACGGTGCGGCGCGGTGCGGTGCGATGCGTTGCGGTGACACGCGGTGCGATGCGGCGTGGTGCGTGTGCCGTCTGCCGTGCCGTGCAGTGTGTCGTGCCGTGCTGCGTGTTGTGCAGCACCGTGTGTCTCGCCGTGCCGTGCCGTGTGCGGTGCAGTGCGGTGCGGTGCGGTGCAGTGCAGTGCAGTGCAGTGCGGTGCGGTGCGGTGTGGTGCGGTGCGGTGCGGTGCGGTGAGGTGCGGTGCGGTGCGGTGCGGTGCGGTGCGGTGCGGTGCGGTGGGTGCGGTGCGGTGCGGTGCGGTGCGGTGCGGTGCGGTGCGGTGCGGTGCGGTGCGGTGCGGTGCGGTGCGGTGCGGTGCGGTGCGGTGCGGTGCGGTGCGGTGCGGTGTGGTGCGGTGCGGTGCGGTGCGGTGCGGTGCGGTGCGGTGCGGTGCGGTGCGGTGCGGTGCGGTGCGATTCGATGTGCGATGCGATGCGGTGCACGCGGTGCGGTGCGGTGCGGTGCGATAAAAAATAAAGACAAAAAAATGTGCCGACGGGATTCGAACCCGGGTCAGCCCGGCGGTTACGCGCCCCGATCACCCGACCTAGCGAGAAACCGCGGAAACCCAAGCTCCGAAACCACGCAAAAGACGCGTGTTACGCGTTTTTTCCGGACAGACGGACGGACGGACGGACGGACGGACGGACATCAGGCGATTCGTCGTAAGACCTCCGCTTAGCGACCGTTTCACGGTCGCAGCTACGGTGACAGACGGACGCGCGGCTGGTCGTAAGACCTCCGCTACGCGACCGTTTCACGGTCGCAGCTACGGTGACTAGCCGGCGCCGTTCGGCGCCGCGGGGGCCGTAGCTGCCCGCGTCTCACGCCCGTCGCGTGGCGCGTGCAGGCGTGCCACGCTGTCTGCCGTGCCGTGTGCTGTCTGACGTGCAGTCTACCGTCTGCCGTCTATGGTGATTTGCAGTGCTGTCTGCCGTGCCGTGCTGTATGCCGTTCCATGCCATGCCGTATGCCATGCAGTGCCGTCTGCTGTTTGCCATGTCGTCAGCTGAGCTGTCTGCCGTCTGCCGTGCCGTCTGCCGTGCCGTCTGCCGTGCCGTCTGCCGTGCTGTCTGCTGTGCCGTGCTATCTGCCGTGTCGTTCTGTTGGCTGTGCCACTGTCTGCCTTGCCGTGCCGTCTGTTGTGCCATGCTGTCTGCCGTGTCGTGCCGTGTGCCGTGCCGTGCCGTTTGCCATGCTGTTCTGACTGTCGTGCCGTGCCGTGTGCCGTGCCGTGCCGTGTGCCGTTCCATGCCATGCCGTATGCCATGCAGTGCCGTGCTGTCTGCCATGCCATACAGTCTGTCGTGCCGTGCTGTCTGCCGCGCTGTGCCGTCTGCCGTGCCGTGCCGTCTGCTATGCCGTGCCGTCTGCCGTGCCGTGCCGTCTGCCGTGCCGTGCCGTCTGCCATGGCGTCTGCTGTGCCGTCTGATGTGCAGTTTGCCGTGCCATGCTGTGCTGTTTGCCGTGCCGTGCCATCTTTGGTGTCACGTTGTCTGCCGTGCAGTTCCGTCTGTCGTGCCGTTCCGTCTGCCATGTCATGCCGTCTGTCGTGCTGTTCCGTCTGCCATGCCGTGCTGTCCGCTGTGCCGTGCCGTCCGCCGTGCCGTGCCGTCTGCCATGCCGTGCCGTCTGCCATGCAGTGCCATCTGTTATGCCGTGCCGTCTGCCGTGCCGTCTGCTGTGACGTGCTATCTGCCGTGTCGTTCTGTTGGCTGTGCCACTGTCTGCCTTGCCATGCCGTTTGCCTTGCCGTGCCGTGTGCCGTGCCGTGCCGTGCCGTTTGCCGTTCCATGCCACGCCGTATGCCATGCCGTGCCGTATGCCGTGCCGTGCCGTCTGCCGTGCTGTTTCGTCTGCCATGCCGCTTGCCGTGCCGTTCGCCGTGCCACACGGTGCGGTGTGGTGCGGTGCGCGCGGTGGTGTGCGGCGGCGCCGCGGTGCAGTGACTCTGGTGGCGATTCGGTGCGGTGCGGTGCGACGCGGTGTGTTACGATGCGGCACGGTGCGTCGCGTCACGGTGCGTTGCGTCACGGTGCGGTGCGGTGCGGTGCGTTGTGATGCGGTGCGTTGCGGTGCGGTGAGGTGTGATGCGGCGCGTCACGGCGCCATGCGGCGCGGTGCGGTGCGGCGCGGTGCGATGCGGTGTGTTGCGCTGCGCCGCGCCGTGAAAAAAGGCGAAGACAAAAATAAATCGGCGACGGGATTCGAACCCGGGTCGGCCCGTCGGTTACGCGGAGTTACGCACCGCGACGACCCGACCTAGCGCGAAACCGCGGAAACCCGAGCTCCGAAACCACGCAAAAGACGCGTGTTACGCGTTTTTTCCGGACGGACAGACGGACGGACGCGCGGCTGGTCGTAAGGCCTCCGCTACGCGACCGTTTCACGGTCGCAGCTACGGCGACTAGCCGGCGCCGTTCGGCGCCGCTGGTCACCGTAGCTGCCCGCGTCTCACGTCCCTGTCATCACGCGGCGCGCGCAGGCGTGCCGTGCCGTGCGCCTTGCCGTGCCGTCTTGCTTGCCGTGGCGTCTGCCGTGCCATGCCATCTGCCATGCCGTCTGCCGTGCCGTGCCGTCTGTCGTGTCGTGCCGTTGGCTGTGAGATACCGTCCGCCTTGCCGTGCCGTCTGCTGTGCCATGCAGTGTGCCTTGCCGCGCCGTGTGCCATGCCGTGCCGTTGGCCGTGCTGTGCCGTGTGCCGTGTGCCGTGTGCCGTCTGCCTTGCCGTGCCGTCTGCTGTGCCGTGCCGTGTGCCTTGCCGTGCCGTCTTGCTTGTCGTGGCGTCTGCCGTGCCGTCACAACGCAAACGGCATGCTGTGTGTTTTGCCGTGCCGTGTGCCTTGCTGTGCCGTGTGTCGTGCCGTCTGCCATGCTGTGCTGCGTGCCTTGCCGTGCCATGTGTCATGCTCGGCGCAACGCTCCCCGCTCATGTGATATGATGCACTGCCGTGTGACATGGTGCGATGCGGTGCGGTGCGGTGCGGTGCGGTGCGGTGCGGTGCGGTGCGGTGCGGTGCGGTGCGGTGCGGTGCGGTGCGGTGCGGTGCGGTGCGGTGCGGTGCGGTGCGGTGCGGTGCGTGCGGTGCGGTGCGGTGCGGTGCGGTGCGGTGCGGTGCGGTGCGGTGCGGTGCGGTGCGATAAAAAATAAAGACAAAAAAATGTGCCGACGGGATTCGAACCCGGGTCGGCCCGGCGGTTACGCGCCCCGATCACCCGACCTAGCGAGAAACCGCAGAAACTGGAGCTCCGAAACCACGCAAAAGACGCGTGTTACGCGTTTTTTCCGGACAGACAGACTAGCCGGCGCCGTTCGGCGCCGCTGGTCACCGTAGCTGCCCGCGTCTCACGTCCTTGTCATCACGCGGCGCGCGCAGGCGTGCCGTGCCGTGCGCCTTGCCGTGCCGTCTTGCTTGCCGTGGCGTCTGCCGTGCCATGCCGTCTGCCATGCCGTCTGCCGTGCCGTGCCGTCTGTCGTGTCGTGCCGTTGGCTGTGCGATACCGTCCGCCTTGCCGTGCCGTCTGCTGTGCCATGCAGTGTGCCTTGCCGCGCCGTGTGCCATGCCGTGCCGTCTGCCGTGCTGTGCCGTGTGCCGTGCCATGCCATGCCATGCCATGCCATGCCGTATGTCATTCAGTGCCGTCTGCTGTCTGCCATGCCGTGCCGCACCGTCTGCCGTGCCGTCTGATGTGCAGTTTGCCGTGCCATACTGTGCCGTCTGCCGTGCCGTGCATTCTGCCGTGCATTCTGCCGTGCCATGCTGTCTGCCTTGCCGCGACATCTGCTGTGCCGTGCCGTGTGCCTTGCCTATCCGTCTGCCATGCTGTTCCGTCTGCTGTGCCGTGCCGTTGGCTGTGCCATACCGTCTGCCGTGCCGTGCAGTCTGCCGTGTCGTGCCGTTGGCCGTGCTGTGCCGTCTGCCTTGCCGTGCCACATGCTGTGCCGTGCCGTGTGCCTTGCCGTGCCGTCTTGCTTGTCGTGGCGTCTGCCGTGCCGTCACAACGCAAACGGCATGCTGTGTGTTTTGCCGTGCCGTATGCCTTGCTGTGCTGCGTGCCTTGCCGTGCCATGTGTCATGCTCGGCGCAACGCGGTGCGGTGCTTTGCCGTGCCCTCCACTGTGCCGTGCCGTGTGCCTTGCCATGCCATGCTGTATGCCATGCAGTGTCGTCCGCTGTCTGCCATGCCGTATGCCATGCCGCACCGTCTGCTGTGCCGTCGTGCCGTGCTGTCTGCCGTGCCGTCTGCCGTGCCGTGACATGCCTTGCCTTGCGCTGCCGTGCCGTCTGCCATGCCATGCCGTCCGCCATGCAGTGCCGTCTGCTGTCTGCCGTGCCGTGCCGTCTGCCATGCCGTGCCGTGTACCATGCCGGCCGTGCCGTCTGCCGTGCCGTGCCCTCTGCCATGCTGTTTCGTCTGCCGTGCCGTGCCGTGTCATGTGCCGTGCCGTGCCGTGCTGTCTGCCGTGTCATGCCGTGTGCCATGCCGTGCCGTGTGTCTTGCCGTGCTGTGTGTTGTGTCGTGCTGTGTGTTGTGCCGTCTGCCATGCTGTGCCGTGTGCCTTGCCGTGCCATGTGTCGTGCCGTGCCGTGTGCCTTGCCGGTGCGGTGCGGTGCGGTGCGGTGCGGTGTGGTGTGGTGCGGTGCGGTGCGGTGCGGTGCGGTGCGGTGCGGTGCGGTGCGGTGCGGTGCGGTGCGGTGCGGTGCGGTGCGGTGCGGTGCGGTGCGGTGCGGTGCGGTGCGGTGCGGTGCGGTGCGGTGCGGTGCGGTGCGGTGCGGTGCGGTGCGGTGCGGTGCGGTGCGGTGCGGTGCGGTGCGGTGCGGTGCGGTGCGGTGCGGTGCGGTGCGGTGCGGTGCGGTGCGGTGCGGTGCGGTGCGGTGCGATAAAAAATAAAGACAAAAAAAATGTGCCGACGGGATTCGAACCCGGGTCAGCCCGGCGGTTACGCGCCCCGATCACCCGACCTAGCGAGAAACCGCTGAAACCCGAACTCCGAAACCACCAAAAAGACGCGTGTTACGCGTTTTTTCCGGACGGACGGACGGACGGACATCAGGCGATTCGTCGTAAGACCTCCGCTTAGCGACCGTTTCACGGTCGCAGCTACGGTGACTAGCCGGCGCCGTTCGGCGCCGCTGGTCACCGTAGCTGCCCGCGTCTCACGTCCTTGTCATCACGCGGCGCGCGCAGGCGTGCCGTGCCGTGCGCCTTGCCGTGCCGTCTTGCTTGCCGTGGCGTCTGCCGTGCCATGCCGTCTGCCATGCCGTCTGCCGTGCCGTGCCGTCTGTCGTGTCGTGCCGTTGGCTGTGCGATACCGTCCGCCTTGCCGTGCCGTCTGCTGTGCCATGCAGTGTGCCTTGCCGCGCCGTGTGCCATGCCGTGCCGTCTGCCGTGCTGTGCCGTGTGCCGTGCCATGCCATGCCATGCCATGCCATGCCGTATGTCATTCAGTGCCGTCTGCTGTCTGCCATGCCGTGCCGCACCGTCTGCCGTGCCGTCTGATGTGCAGTTTGCCGTGCCATACTGTGCCGTCTGCCGTGCCGTGCATTCTGCCGTGCATTCTGCCGTGCCATGCTGTCTGCCTTGCCGCGACATCTGCTGTGCCGTGCCGTGTGCCTTGCCTATCCGTCTGCCATGCTGTTCCGTCTGCTGTGCCGTGCCGTTGGCTGTGCCATACCGTCTGCCGTGCCGTGCAGTCTGCCGTGTCGTGCCGTTGGCCGTGCTGTGCCGTCTGCCTTGCCGTGCCACATGCTGTGCCGTGCCGTGTGCCTTGCCGTGCCGTCTTGCTTGTCGTGGCGTCTGCCGTGCCGTCACAACGCAAACGGCATGCTGTGTGTTTTGCCGTGCCGTATGCCTTGCTGTGCTGCGTGCCTTGCCGTGCCATGTGTCATGCTCGGCGCAACGCGGTGCGGTGCTTTGCCGTGCCCTCCACTGTGCCGTGCCGTGTGCCTTGCCATGCCATGCTGTATGCCATGCAGTGTCGTCCGCTGTCTGCCATGCCGTATGCCATGCCGCACCGTCTGCTGTGCCGTCGTGCCGTGCTGTCTGCCGTGCCGTCTGCCGTGCCGTGACATGCCTTGCCTTGCGCTGCCGTGCCGTCTGCCATGCCATGCCGTCCGCCATGCAGTGCCGTCTGCTGTCTGCCGTGCCGTGCCGTCTGCCATGCCGTGCCGTGTACCATGCCGGCCGTGCCGTCTGCCGTGCCGTGCCCTCTGCCATGCTGTTTCGTCTGCCGTGCCGTGCCGTGTCATGTGCCGTGCCGTGCCGTGCTGTCTGCCGTGTCATGCCGTGTGCCATGCCGTGCCGTGTGTCTTGCCGTGCTGTGTGTTGTGTCGTGCTGTGTGTTGTGCCGTCTGCCATGCTGTGCCGTGTGCCTTGCCGTGCCATGTGTCGTGCCGTGCCGTGTGCCTTGCCGGTGCGGTGCGGTGCGGTGCGGTGCGGTGTGGTGGGTGGGGGCGGTGCGGTGCGGTGCGGTGCGGTGCGGTGCGGTGCGGTGCGGTGCGGTGCGGTGCGGTGCGGTGCGGTGCGGTGCGGTGCGGTGCGGTGCGGTGCGGTGCGGTGCGGTGCGGTGCGGTGCGGTGCGGTGCGGTGCGGTGCGGTGCGGTGCGGTGCGGTGCGGTGCGGTGCGGTGCGGTGCGGTGCGGTGCGGTGCGGTGCGATAAAAAATAAAGACAAAAAAAATGTGCCGACGGGATTCGAACCCGGGTCAGCCCGGCGGTTACGCGCCCCGATCACCCGACCTAGCGAGAAACCGCTGAAACCCGAACTCCGAAACCACCAAAAAGACGCGTGTTACGCGTTTTTTCCGGACGGACGGACGGACGGACATCAGGCGATTCGTCGTAAGACCTCCGCTTAGCGACCGTTTCACGGTCGCAGCTACGGTGACTAGCCGGCGCCGTTCGGCGCCGCTGGTCACCGTAGCTGCCCGCGTCTCACGTCCTTGTCATCACGCGGCGCGCGCAGGCGTGCCGTGCCGTGCGCCTTGCCGTGCCGTCTTGCTTGCCGTGGCGTCTGCCGTGCCATGCCGTCTGCCGTGCCGTCTGCCGTGCCGTGCCGTCTGTCGTGTCGTGCCATTGGCTGTGAGATACCGTCCGCCTTGCCGTGCCGTCTGCTGTGCCATGCAGTGTGCCTTGCCGCGCCGTGTGCCATGCCGTGCCGTCTGCCGTGCTGTGCCGTGTGCCGTGCCATGCCATGCCAAGCCGTATGTCATTCAGTGCCGTCTGCTGTCTGCCATGCCGTGCCGCACCGTCTGCCGTGCCGTCTGATGTGCAGTTTGCCGTGCCATACTGTGCCGTCTGCCGTGCCGTGCATTCTGCCGTGCATTCTGCCGTGCCATGCTGTCTGCCTTGCCGCGACATCTGCTGTGCCGTGCCGTGTGCCTTGCCTATCCGTCTGCCATGCTGTTCCGTCTGCTGTGCCGTGCCGTTGGCTGTGCCATACCGTCTGCCGTGCCGTGCAGTCTGCCGTGTCGTGCCGTTGGCCGTGCTGTGCCGTCTGCCTTGCCGTGCCACATGCTGTGCCGTGCCGTGTGCCTTGCCGTGCCGTCTTGCTTGTCGTGGCGTCTGCCGTGCCGTCACAACGCAAACGGCATGCTGTGTGTTTTGCCGTGCCGTGTGCCTTGCTGTGCCGTGTGTCGTGCCGTCTGCCATGCTGTGCTGCGTGCCTTGCCGTGCCATGTGTCATGCTCGGCGCAACACGGTGCGGTGCTTTGCCGTGCCCTCCACTGTGCCGTGCCGTGTGCCTTGCCATGCCATGCTGTATGCCATGCAGTGTCGTCCGCTGTCTGCCATGCCGTATGCCATGCCGCACCGTCTGCTGTGCCGTCGTGCCGTGCTGTCTGCCGTGCCGTCTGCCGTGCCGTGACATGCCTTGCCTTGCGCTGCCGTGCCGTCTGCCATGCCATGCCGTCCGCCATGCAGTGCCGTCTGCTGTCTGCCGTGCCGTGCCGTCTGCCATGCCGTGCCGTGTACCATGCCGGCCGTGCCGTCTGCCGTGCCGTGCCCTCTGCCATGCTGCTTCGTCTGCCGTGCCGTGCCGTGCCATGTGCTGTGCCGTGCCGTGCTGTCTGCCGTGTCATGCCGTGTGCCATGCCGTGCCGTGTGTCTTGCCGTGCTGTGTGTTGTGTCGTGCTGTGTGTTGTGCCGTCTGCCATGCTGTGCCGTGTGCCTTGCCGTGCCATCTGTCGTGCCGTGCCGTGTGCCTTGCCGTGCCGGTGCGGTGCGGTGCGGTGCACCCGGTGCGGTGCGGTGCGGTGCGGTGCGGTGCAGTGGCCGGTGCGGTGCGGTGCGGTGTCAAGGCGTGCCGTGCCGTGCGCCTTGCCGTGCCGTCTTGCTTGCCGTGGCGTCTGCCGTGCCATGCCGTCTGCCGTGCCGTCTGCCGTGCCGTGCCGTCTGTCGTGTCGTGCCATTGGCTGTGAGATACCGTCCGCCTTGCCGTGCCGTCTGCTGTGCCATGCAGTGTGCCTTGCCGCGCCGTGTGCCATGCCGTGCCGTCTGCCGTGCTGTGCCGTGTGCCGTGCCATGCCATGCCAAGCCGTATGTCATTCAGTGCCGTCTGCTGTCTGCCATGCCGTGCCGCACCGTCTGCCGTGCCGTCTGATGTGCAGTTTGCCGTGCCATACTGTGCCGTCTGCCGTGCCGTGCATTCTGCCGTGCATTCTGCCGTGCCATGCTGTCTGCCTTGCCGCGACATCTGCTGTGCCGTGCCGTGTGCCTTGCCTATCCGTCTGCCATGCTGTTCCGTCTGCTGTGCCGTGCCGTTGGCTGTGCCATACCGTCTGCCGTGCCGTGCAGTCTGCCGTGTCGTGCCGTTGGCCGTGCTGTGCCGTCTGCCTTGCCGTGCCACATGCTGTGCCGTGCCGTGTGCCTTGCCGTGCCGTCTTGCTTGTCGTGGCGTCTGCCGTGCCGTCACAACGCAAACGGCATGCTGTGTGTTTTGCCGTGCCGTGTGCCTTGCTGTGCCGTGTGTCGTGCCGTCTGCCATGCTGTGCTGCGTGCCTTGCCGTGCCATGTGTCATGCTCGGCGCAACACGGTGCGGTGCTTTGCCGTGCCCTCCACTGTGCCGTGCCGTGTGCCTTGCCATGCCATGCTGTATGCCATGCAGTGTCGTCCGCTGTCTGCCATGCCGTATGCCATGCTGTACCGTCTGCTGTGCCGTCGTGCCGTGCTGTCTGCCGTGCCGTCTGCCGTGCCGTGACATGCCTTGCCTTGCGCTGCCGTGCCGTCTGCCATGCCATGCCGTCCGCCATGCAGTGCCGTCTGCTGTCTGCCGTGCCGTGCCGTCTGCCATGCCGTGCCGTGTACCATGCCGGCCGTGCCGTCTGCCGTGCCGTGCCCTCTGCCATGCTGTTTCGTCTGCCGTGCCGTGCCGTGCCATGTGCTGTGCCGTGCCGTGCTGTCTGCCGTGTCATGCCGTGTGCCATGCCGTGCCGTGTGTCTTGCCGTGCTGTGTGTTGTGTCGTGCTGTGTGTTGTGCCGTCTGCCATGCTGTGCCGTGTGCCTTGCCGTGCCATCTGTCGTGCCGTGCCGTGTGCCTTGCCGTGCCGGTGCGGTGCGGTGCGGTGCGCCCGGTGCGGTGCGGTGCGGTGCGGTGCAGTGGCCGGTGCGGTGCGGTGCGGTGTCAAGGCGTGCCGTGCCGTGCGCCTTGCCGTGCCGTCTTGCTTGCCGTGGCGTCTGCCGTGCCATGCCGTCTGCCATGCCGTCTGCCGTGCCGTGCCGTCTGTCGTGTCGTGCCGTTGGCTGTGCGATACCGTCCGCCTTGCCGTGCCGTCTGCTGTGCCATGCAGTGTGCCTTGCCGCGCCGTGTGCCATGCCGTGCCGTCTGCCGTGCTGTGCCGTGTGCCGTGCCATGCCATGCCATGCCGTATGTCATTCAGTGCCGTCTGCTGTCTGCCATGCCGTGCCGCACCGTCTGCCGTGCCGTCTGATGTGCAGTTTGCCGTGCCATACTGTGCCGTCTGCCGTGCCGTGCATTCTGCCGTGCATTCTGCCGTGCCATGCTGTCTGCCTTGCCGCGACATCTGCTGTGCCGTGCCGTGTGCCTTGCCTATCCGTCTGCCATGCTGTTCCGTCTGCTGTGCCGTGCCGTTGGCTGTGCCATACCGTCTGCCGTGCCGTGCAGTCTGCCGTGTCGTGCCGTTGGCCGTGCTGTGCCGTCTGTCTTGCCGTGCCACATGCTGTGCCGTGCCGTGTGCCTTGCCGTGCCGTCTTGCTTGTCGTGGCGTCTGCCGTGCCGTCACAACGCAAACGGCATGCTGTGTGTTTTGCCGTGCCGTGTGCCTTGCTGTGCCGTGTGTCGTGCCGTCTGCCATGCTGTGCTGCGTGCCTTGCCGTGCCATGTGTCATGCTCGGCGCAACGCGGTGCGGTGCTTTGCCGTGCCCTCCACTGTGCCGTGCCGTGTGCCTTGCCATGCCATGCTGTACGCCATGCAGTGTCGTCCGCTGTCTGCCATGCCGTATGCCATGCTGTACCGTCTGCTGTGCCGTCGTGCCGTGCTGTCTGCCGTGCCGTCTGCCGTGCCGTGACATGCCTTGCCTTGCGCTGCCGTGCCGTCTGCCATGCCATGCCGTCCGCCATGCAGTGCCGTCTGCTGTCTGCCGTGCCGTGCCGTCTGCCATGCCGTGCCGTGTACCATGCCGGCCGTGCCGTCTGCCGTGCCGTGCCCTCTGCCATGCTGTTTCGTCTGCCGTGCCGTGCCGTGCCATGTGCCGTGCCGTGCCGTGCTGTCTGCCATGTCATGCCGTGTGCCATGCCGTGCCGTGTGTCTTGCCGTGCTGTGTGTTGTGTCGTGCTGTGTGTTGTGCCGTCTGCCATGCTGTGCCGTGTGCCTTGCCGTGCCATGTGTCGTGCCGTGCCGTGTGCCTTGCCTTGCCTTGCCCGGTGCGGTGCGGTGCGGTGCGGTGCGGTGCGGTGCGGTGCGGTGCGGTGCGGTGCGGTGCGGTGCGGTGCGGTGCGGTGCGGTGCGGTGCGGTGCGGTGCGGTGCGGTGCGGTGCGGTGCGGTGCGGTGCGGTGCGGTGCGGTGCGGTGCGGTGCGGTGCGGTGCGGTGCGGTGCGGTGCGGTGCGGGCGGTGCGGTGCGGTGCGGTGCGGTGCGGTGCGGTGCGGTGCGGTGCGGTGCGGTGCGGTGCGGTGCGATGCGATGCGATGCGATGCGATACGATACGATGCGATGCGATGCGATGCGATGCGATGCGATGCGATGCGGTGCGGTGCGGTGCGGTGCGGTGCGGTGCGACAAAAAGTCAAGACAAAAAAAGTCGGCGACCGGATTCGAACCCGGGTTGGCCCGGCGGTTACGCGCCTCGATCACCCGACCTAGCGAGAAACCGAAGAAACTGGAGCTCCGAAACCACGCAAAAGACGCGTGTTACGCGTTTTTTCCGGACGGACGGACGGACGGACATCAGGCGATTCGTCGTAAGACCTCCGCTTAGCGACCGTTTCACGGTCGCAGCTACGGTGACAGACATCAGGCGATTCGTCGTAAGACCTCCGCTTAGCGACCGTTTCACGGTCGCAGCTACGGTGACAGACATCAGGCGATTCGTCGTAAGACCTCCGCTTAGCGACCGTTTCACGGTCGCAGCTACGGTGACGGACGGACGCGCGGCTGGTCGTAAGACCTCCGCTACGCGACCGTTTCACGGTCGCAGCTACGGTGACTAGCCGGCGCCGTTCGGCGCCGCTGGTCACCGTAGCTGCCCGCGTCTCACGTCCTTGTCATCACGTGGCAACGCGGTGCGGTGCTTTGCCGTGCCCTCCACTGTGCCGTGCCGTGTGCCTTGCCATGCCATGCTGTATGCCATGCAGTGTCGTCCGCTGTCTGCCATGCCGTATGCCATGCCGTACCGTCTGCTGTGCCGTCGTGCCGTGCTGTCTGCCGTGCCGTCTGCCGTGCCGTGACATGCCTTGCCTTGTGCTGCCGTGCCGTCTGCCATGCCATGCCGTCCGCCATGCAGTGCCGTCTGCTGTCTGCCGTGCCGTGCCGTCTGCCATGCCGTGCCGTGTACCATGCCGGCCGTGCCGTCTGCCATGCCGTGCCCTCTGCCATGCTGTTTCGTCTGCCGTGCCGTGCCGTGCCATGTGCCGTGCCGTGCCGTGCTGTCTGCCGTGTCATGCCGTGTGCCATGCCGTGCCGTGTGTCTTGCCGTGCTGTGTGTTGTGTCGTGCTGTGTGTTGTGCCGTCTGCCATGCTGTGCCGTGTGCCTTGCCGTGCCATATGTCGTGCCGTGCCGTGTGCCTTGCCTTGCCGGTGCGGTGCGGTGCGCCCGGTGCGGTGCGGTGCGGTGCGGGGCGGTGGCAGGTGCTCAAGGCGTGCCGTGCCGTGCGCCTTGCCGTGCCGTCTTGCTTGCCGTGGCGTCTGCCGTGCCATGCCGTCTGCCATGCCGTCTGCCGTGCCGTGCCGTCTGTCGTGTCGTGCCGTTGGCTGTGCGATACCGTCCGCCTTGCCGTGCCGTCTGCTGTGCCATGCAGTGTGCCTTGCCGCGCCGTGTGCCATGCCGTGCCGTCTACCGTGCTGTGCCGTGTGCCGTGCCGTGCCATGCCATGCCGTATGTCATTCAGTGCCGTCTGCTGTCTGCCATGCCGTGCCGCACTGTCTGCCGTGCCGTCTGATGTGCAGTTTGCCGTGCCATACTGTGCCGTCTGCCGTGCCGTGCATTCTGCCGTGCCATGCTGTCTGCCTTGCCGCGACATCTGCTGTGCCGTGCCGTGTGCCTTGCCTATCCGTCTGCCATGCTGTTCCGTCTGCTGTGCCGTGCCGTTGGCTGTGCCATACCGTCTGCCGTGCCGTGCAGTCTGCCGTGTCGTGCCGTTGGCCGTGCTGTGCCGTCTGCCTTGCCGTGCCGTCTGCTGTGCCGTGCCGTGTGCCTTGCCGTGCCGTCTTGCTTGTCGTGGCGTCTGCCGTGCCGCCACAACGCAAACGGCATGCTGTGTGTTTTGCCGTGCCGTGTGCCTTGCTGTGCCGTGTGTCGTGCCGTCTGCCATGCTGTGCTGCGTGCCTTGCCGTGCCATGTGTCATGCTCGGCGCAACGCTCCCCGCTCATGTGATATGATGCACTGCCGTGTGACATGGTGCGATGCGGTGCGGTGCGGTGCGGTGCGGTGCGGTGCGGTGCGGTGCGGTGCGGTGCGGTGCGGTGCGGTGCGGTGCGGTGCGGTGCGGTGCGGTGCGGTGCGGTGCGGTGCGGTGCGGTGCGGTGCGGTGCGGTGCGGTGCGGTGCGGTGCGGTGCGGTGCGGTGCGGTGCGGTGCGGTGCGGTGCGGTGCGGTGCGGTGCGGTGCGGTGCGGTGCGGTGCGGTGCGGTGCGGTGCGGTGCGGTGCGGTGCGGTGCGGTGCGGTGCGGTGCGGTGCGGTGCGGTGCGGTGCGGTGCGGTGCGGTGCGGTGCGGTGCGGTGCGGTGCGGTGCGGTGCGGTGCGGTGCGGTGCGGTGCGGTGCGGTGCGGTGCGGTGCGGTGCGGTGCGGTGCGGTGCGGTGCGGTGCGGTGCGGTGCGGTGCGGTGCGGTGCGGTGCGGTGCGGTGCGGTGCGGTGCCGTGCGGTGCGTGAGGTGCGGTGCGGTGCGGTGCGGTGCGGTGCGGTGCGGTGCGATAAAAAATAAAGACAAAAAAATGTGCCGACGGGATTCGAACCCGGGTCGGCCCGGCGGTTACGCGCCCCGATCACCCGACCTAGCGAGAAACCGCAGAAACTGGAGCTCCGAAACCACGCAAAAGACGCGTGTTACGCGTTTTTTCCGGACAGACGGACGGACGCGCGGCTGGTCGTAAGACCTCCGCTACGCGACCGTTTCACGGTCGCAGCTACGGTGACGGACGGACATCAGGCGATTCGTCGTAAGACCTCCGCTTAGCGACCGTTTCACGGTCGCAGCTACGGTGACATGCCTCAGGCAAGGGTGACTAGAGCCGCTACAACTTGGGTATTCGGAACCATCTTTCATGTCGGTTGTGTTGTCAGGGCTTCAGCATCTAGCCTTTCAGCCTGTCAACGTGACATTGGCTGGATATTGACTCTCAACAGCATTTTGACTTTTAACAGCATTCGGCGAGGCAGGCCATCCCATGGACACACAGCAAAGGTGCCAAGCATCGTTTGGCGAACGGCAGTCACAGCTAGCTGCCCTTCATCATACAGATATGGGAAGCTCACAGGCCGCCAGCTCTCAGTTGTTGGGCATATCTCACGGGGCAAACAACAGATGCCATGCGCAAATCATGCAAAACAGATGTGGTATATTGTAGTGTACATAATGATAATGCATCACCAACAGATGTCGTTCTTGTGATGGCTCATGCCCTACCCATGTGAGCCTTTTCTATTATGGATGATGTTACAGTAGTGGAATGAACCCGCGGGCCTTTATGCACCTGGGGCCTCGCATCACCCACTGCCATACCAGATCCGTCATCGGATTTATCCTCAGATTCACAACCTTCTCATGTGACAACCGCCCCAAAGGCATGATTGGACAGTATGCCTTACATTATGATATTACATCCAAGTTGTCAGGGAAATCTACTAGTTATTAGGATGTGGGGCCTGAGTCGGGTTCCAGAACTCATGTCAAAAACCTGCTGATTATATATTATATATATATCAATTACAAACATCTTGTTTTTGAAACAAGGCCGAATCCATACATCTCGGTCAATGCCTTTAATGACGGCGACCATTGTTGTGATATATTTAATGATGGGTGGATGCATGTTGCCAAAGAGATGGGGCTGCTGGTGAGCCATCTGTGTGCCACAGTCATCACAGTTGGGTGAATGTCAGGATCCCGCACCTCCATTATTTTGTTTTCCGTGCATGCTTTCCAAGCATTGATTTATGAATAAATGTATGCATCTACACCGCGACACATATGTACATCACACATACACAAAACACACACATACACATATGGTTTATACTGCTTGGTCCCTGTTGGACATGCATTATCCCGCCCATCCCAGGCACGTATGGTTGCATGAAATGCCGCGTGGTTAGCGTTGCTTGCAGTTGTCTGCTTCCACGCAATAGGGGAATTGCGAGTGTCGAACTCGCGACCTCTCGCACCCAAAGCGAAAATCATACCACTAGACCAAATTCCCGAGTCAACATCATCTGAACAACAACCATCCTCGACCTGAGACTGTGAATGCCAGACACTGTGACACGTCTTGCTGTCGGCCCCTCATATCGATAGCTCCAGGCGACCATGTTTGGGACTACACCTGATGTGGGATTACGCTGTTAGGGACAACTATTAGAGTTACAGGGTGTCAGTGCAGGTAAGGCCGGATCGTGGTGAAGGACGGCTGTGGGAGCTGCATTTCTGATCGGCTTGTCCTGGCTGCCGGGCAGCGACCCCCGTACATCAGACCGAGGAGGTTCATGGGCTGTCGCTGGTGCATCATTGACCCCTGTGAGTAGAGGACATGAGAGAGGGGAGAGAGTGCGAACACTACGTGGTGCAGTTGGGGTTGTGGCTCTGACGGGACTGCACCCGAGCTTACTGGACAGGGATTTGGCCGGATGAGACATGGAGCTTTGAGAGAAAGGGACCGCTTTCACCGCCGAAGGTGCCGAAGCGGGGTAAGCAGTGACGGTGAGGTGGCCCTCTGCCCGCCGGCCTTGCCCGGAGGGTCCGTGTTCCCAGTCGACGAGTGCGGGCAGAATGCTGTCACTGCAGCCAGTGTTCGTTCCTTGTCCAGGGCCAAACTAGGGAACACACGCCATGCAACAATGGTTGCCGTCATTGACCGAGATGTATGGATTCGGCCTTGTTTCAAAAGCAAGATGTTTGTAATTGATATACATATATATAATATATATTCAGCTTTTTGACATGAGTTCTGGAACTCGCCTCAGGCCCCACATCCTAATAACTAGTAGATTTCCCTGACAACTTGGATGTAATATCATAATGTAAGGCATACTGTTCAATCATGCCTTTGGGGCGGTTGTCACATGAGAAGGTTGCGAATCTGAGGATCCATAAATCCGATGACGGATCTGGTATGGCAGTGGGTGATGCGAGGCCCCAGGTGCATAAAGGCTCGCGGGTTCGTTCCACTATTGTAACATCATCCATAATAGAAAAGGCTTACATGGGTAGGGCATGAGCCATCACAAGAACGACATCTGTTGGTGATGCATTATCATTATGTACACTACAATATACCACATCTGTTTTGCATGATTTGCGCATGGCATCTGTTGTTTGCCCCGTGAGATATGCCCAACAACTGAGAGCTGGCGGCCTGTGAGCTTCCCATATCTGTATGATGAAGGACAGCTAGCTGTGACTGCCGTTCGCCAAACGATGCTTGGTACATTTGCTGTGTGTCCATGGGATGGCCTGCCTCGCCGAATGCTGTTAAAAGTCGAAATGCTGTTGAGAGTCAACATCCAGCCATTGTCACGTTGACAGGCTGACAGGCTAGATGCTGAAGCCCTGACAACACCACCGACAAGCGTTAGCAAGCACATTGATTGGTGATATGATGTGGAGCCTGTCCGGATCGCCATGGTGGCGCCAGTTCGTTTAGGCAGTGTATGGTGAGGAAGCCTCGGCTGTCGCCGTTGGCTGTCACCAATGACCCGCGGGGTCCACTGTAACATCCTTAATAATAATACAAATCGTAAGTACGGGTTGATATACGTACACGGACACGGATAAAGATACATGGTTATATATTATATGTATGTAGAAGATAGTGTTTATGTGGGTAATGTTTCGAGTTGTTCCTGCCCAGGCATCACACAGGGATTCTCCACAAAAGGGGAGTTGCGAGAATCGAACTCGCGACCTCTCGCACCCGAAGCGAGAATCATACCACTAGACCAAACTCCCATACATGCCTCAGGCAAGGGTGACTAGAGCCGCTACAACTTGGGTATTCGGAACCATCTTTCATGTCGGTTGTGTTGTCAGGGCTTCAGCATCTAGCCTGTCAGCCTGTCAACGTGACATTGGCTGGATATTGACTCTCAACAGCATTTTGACTTTTAACAGCATTCGGCGAGGCAGGCCATCCCATGGACACACAGCAAAGGTGCCAAGCATCGTTTGGCGAACGGCAGTCACAGCTAGCTGCCCTTCATCATACAGATATGGGAAGCTCACAGGCCGCCAGCTCTCAGTTGTTGGGCATATCTCACGGGGCAAACAACAGATGCCATGCGCAAATCATGCAAAACAGATGTGGTATATTGTAGTGTACATAATGATAATGCATCACCAACAGATGTCGTTCTTGTGATGGCTCATGCCCTACCCATGTGAGCCTTTTCTATTATGGATGATGTTACAGTAGTGGAATGAACCCGCGGGCCTTTATGCACCTGGGGCCTCGCATCACCCACTGCCATACCAGATCCGTCATCGGATTTATCCTCAGATTCACAACCTTCTCATGTGACAACCGCCCCAAAGGCATGATTGGACAGTATGCCTTACATTATGATATTGCATCCAAGTTGTCAGGGAAATCTACTAGTTATTAGGATGTGGGGCCTGAGTCGGGTTCCAGAACTCATGTCAAAAACCTGCTGAATATATATTATATATATCAATTACAAACATCTTGTTTTTGAAACAAGGCCGAATCCATACATCTCGGTCAATGCCTTTAATGACGGCGACCATTGTTGTGATATATTTAATGATGGGTGGATGCATGTTGCCAAAGAGATGGGGCTGCTGGTGAGCCATCTGTGTGCCACAGTCATCACAGTTGGGTGAATGTCAGGATCCCGCACCTCCATTATTTTGTTTTCCGTGCATGCTTTCCAAGCATTGATTTATGAATAAATGTATGCATCTACACCGCGACACATATGTACATCACACATACACAAAACACACACATACACATATGGTTTATACTGCTTGGTCCCTGTTGGACATGCATTATCCCGCCCATCCCAGGCACGTATGGTTGCATGAAATGCCGCGTGGTTAGCGTTGCTTGCAGTTGTCTGCTTCCACGCAATAGGGGAATTGCGAGAATCGAACTCGCGACCTCTCGCACCCAAAGCGAGAATCATACCACTAGACCAAATTCCCGAGTCAACATCACCTGAACAACAACCATCCTCGACCTGAGACTGTGAATGCCAGACACTGTGACACGTCTTGCTGTCGGCCCCTCATATCGATAGCTCCAGGCGACCATGTTTGGGACTACACCTGATGTGGGATTACGCTGTTAGGGACAACTATTAGAGTTACAGGGTGTCAGTGCAGGTCAGGCCGGATCGTGGTGAAGGACGGCTGTGGGAGCTGCATTTCTGATCGGCTTGTCCTGGCTGCCGGGCAGCGACCCCCGTACATCAGACCGAGGAGGTTCATGGGCTGTCGCTGGTGCATCATTGACCCCTGTGAGTAGAGGACATGAGAGAGGGGAGAGAGTGCGAACACTACGTGGTGCAGTTGGGGTTGTGGCTCTGACGGGACTGCACCCGAGCTTACTGGACAGGGATTTGGCCGGATGAGACATGGAGCTTTGAGAGAAAGGGACCGCTTTCACCGCCGAAGGTGCCGAAGCGGGGTAAGCAGTGACGGTGAGGTGGCCCTCTGCCCGCCGGCCTTGCCCGGAGGGTCCGTGTTCCCAGTCGACGAGTGCGGGCAGAATGCTGTCACTGCAGCCAGTGTTCGTTCCTTGTCCAGGGCCAAACTAGGGAACACACGCCATGCAACAATGGTTGCCGTCATTGACCGAGATGTATGGATTCGGCCTTGTTTCAAAAGCAAGATGTTTGTAATTGATATACATATATATAATATATATTCAGCTTTTTGACATGAGTTCTGGAACCCGCCTCAGGCCCCACATCCTAATAACTAGTAGATTTCCCTGACAACTTGGATGTAATATCATAATGTAAGGCATACTGTTCAATCATGCCTTTGGGGCGGTTGTCACATGAGAAGGTTGCGAATCTGAGGATCCATAAATCCGATGACGGATCTGGTATGGCAGTGGGTGATGCGAGGCCCCAGGTGCATAAAGGCTCGCGGGTTCGTTCCACTATTGTAACATCATCCATAATAGAAAAGGCTTACATGGGTAGGGCATGAGCCATCACAAGAACGACATCTGTTGGTGATGCATTATCATTATGTACACTACAATATACCACATCTGTTTTGCATGATTTGCGCATGGCATCTGTTGTTTGCCCCGTGAGATATGCCCAACAACTGAGAGCTGGCGGCCTGTGAGCTTCCCATATCTGTATGATGAAGGACAGCTAGCTGTGACTGCCGTTCGCCAAACGATGCTTGGTACATTTGCTGTGTGTCCATGGGATGGCCTGCCTCGCCGAATGCTGTTAAAAGTCAAAATGCTGTTGAGAGTCAACATCCAGCCATTGTCACGTTGACAGGCTGACAGGCTAGATGCTGAAGCCCTGACAACACAAACGACATGAAAGATGGTTCCGAATACCCAAGTTGTAGCGGCTCTAGTCACCCTTGCCTGAGGCATGT